>JBBBDQ010001000.1:2012500-2097500 GCA_037127315.1 Ascarosepion bandense
CAAGTAATTTTGTTCTTTCCTAACAAAATGTTTGTTCTGTTAGTACTTTATTGAAAAATATGTTTCAATATTTTTTATTTCTATCACAAATTTCACGTTGTTCCTACACTGCTTAGATATTATGTGGCTTCCCTCAGTCTTTTCTACAAATATTTTCACAACTTCTGCTTCTTCCCTTGGTTCCCCGGCCACATGAATTTACTCATGCTACTACATTGACACCATGATCTGACACTTTTATTGCCAAAATAGTCAAATGTAACTACCTCTTCTACTCAAACAGTTTCTTTTCTTGCACTTTTTGCCTGTGGAACTCCATTCCATATACTTGCTTCCTTGATAGCTATAATCTCCAAAAGTTTAAATTCGATATCAATTGCCATCTTCTACCTAAGTTTTATTCACCTCTTATTCATTTTAGTCATTCCCTGTACCCTGTTTTTTTCTCTCTCACTGTAACCCCCTGTGCACCAGTGGCAGTCTTTCCTTGCTTTGAATTTCTGAACTTCTGATTTTGACATCCCTTATGTGTAAGTCTCAGCTTAGATTTGCTCTGTTTGTTTATCACCATACATTCTCTTTTTGACTTCTTGATTTTCTTGTCTAATAATTCTTTCAAAAGGAAAATTGAATCTATCATCTACAGTGTCATATTAAAAACTGTATACAATCGTAACCATTCGTAATTTCTTTGAAACAAAACTGTTGAAAAGGAAACAAATGGCTGTGAGAAAATCAGAATTTCTTTATGATCTACGGTTCTGATGACTAGTCTGAAGAAATTTGGCATCGAATTAATTAAACAAAGAAATTTTGCAAAACAAGAAAAACAGTTACCTACTTTGTATCTTTGGGGTTGTTTGGGAGTGAATTGAACCCACTTTGTTGCTTGGGAGTGAATTGAACCCACTTCATATCTTGGGTTGCTTGGAGGTTAATAAAAAAAAACAATTTATTAAGCTTTAATTCTTGAATGGAATACATAAAATAAAATTATCAAGAAAACAAAAAATATATCTACTGCATGAATGAATTTTGTAAACACTATTCACATTCAGACCATTGTCGTCATCTTTGTTGCTGTTATCACAACGTTTCAGGCATTGTGCCCTTTAGCCTTCATCAGGTGTGTATCGATCCAGATAACCTACACTGGGTAAAAGCTTTGGTTTGTGAATTTGGTAACAGTGATTGTGAGTTCAATCTTTGGGCCGGGCAATGCCCATTTGGACTTGGTTGAAACAGGGTGAGCAACAATTGTACACTACTAAAATAAGAACTACACCAGTTATCCCTAGAAATGTGCTGTGGAAATGAGAACATTCTACCCTCATAGATTAAATGAAGGGTTTAGTTTAGAATTCACTGTAGCTTACCCAGATCTATGATGAAGGCTGGAGAGCATATACAGCTTACAGTTGAGATCAATCTGATGAGATGATTTAAGATTGACAAATCTCCAGGTTAATGTTTTAGCTTTGTAGCAATAAGTGGTGTTGGATAAAGTTATCGTTGGTGCAGCTTACTCTAGCTTTGATTCCTTTTCTTCCTCTTTTTTTTTAATAATAATAATTTCACTCTAAACAAGGAAAGACTGTCACTGGTGCACAGGGTCTTACAGTGAGAAAAAAAAAAAAAAAAAACAGTACAGGGAATGTCTAAAAATGGATAAGAGGTGGATAAAACTTACATAGGTAGAAGATGGCAATTGATATCGAATTTAAACTCTTAGAGATTATAGCTATCAGGGAAGCAAGTATATGGAATGGAGTTCCACAGGCAAAAAGTGCAAGAAAAGAAACTGTTTGAGTAGAAGAGGTAGTTACATTTGACTATTTTGGCAATAAAAGTGTGAGATCATGGTGTCAATGTAGTAGCATGAGTAAATTCATGTGGCCGGGGAATCAAGGGAAGAAGCAGAAGTTGTGAAAATATTTATAGAAAAGACTGAGGGAAGCTATATAATCAATCCATATTTTGAAAATATATGAAGCATTCAGTATTTACTAAAACCACATCCTGGATATTTTATGATTAATTCAGGGTCAGTAGCTCACCACAGCTTTCATTTTAATTCCAAATCATAGTTTCTGTTTTGGAATCGTTTATCTTGATCCCTATTTCTTGGAATACTTGGTAGAGGATATTGATTATCCATGCTGATTAAACTCATTATATTGGCAATGGTATGTGTGGCTTACTGGTTATACCATTGCACCATCAAAAAATGGAAAACACGAGTAAGAATGCATGTGTATCTGTTAATTTGTTTATTTATTATAATTTTCGTTCTCCTTATAAAAATAGTGTGTGTGTGTGTGTGTGTGTAAATAATTTTCAAACAAGTTATTGTAATATTTTCTCAGACTCTTAACAATAGCCACTTACATAATTAAATGCTGTTGAGTTTGGTGTGTTAGTTCATGTGACCCTGTTCCCATAAGTGGTTCTGTTCACAAACAAGTCTTTTGTTAAGTTTTCCAACCTGTTCACAACTCACAACAATTGTCATTTAAAAAAGAAAAATCTTTTGTAATTCAATCTGATAATAATTGTAACTAAATCTACATTTTTGTTTGCTGTGGCTACTCAAGCAAGCCACAATATATATATATATATATATATATATATATATATATATATATATAAAAAACAGTTACCACTTCCACAATTTATGCATTACTCTTCAGTAATGAATTGAGTTCTTTCAGTGACTAGCGTGTGTATACACTGCTTATATACGACATTATAATTTCCCTTCTCTGATTCCATTCGCCTATGGCTTAGAGGGTAGCGACTTCGCCTGACACCAAATCGGTTGAGTTACGATCCCGGCCAGAAGCAAGTGGATGTGTCTAGCCACACTGATGAGCTGTGATACAACGAAACAAGCCTGTATGTATATGATGAATATATGCTTAAAAACAATGGTTAAAAAGAACAAATGCTTTAGTTAATTGTAAAAATTGAACATCTTAACTTCAGAATCATTTAATGCTGCTATAAAAGGTAAAAGAAAGTTGCACCTATAAAATGATTAAATATTGACCATGTATGAATTGGGAAAATTGAAGGCATGAACTGAATTAAACATTTTTTTTTGGATGTCATTGGGTTAACAAAAATCTGAGCTTAGATTATCAATCTGAATTAAGTTTTTTTTTTTTTAATAATTTCACCCCAAGCAAGGCATTCCACTGCCACTATTAAGCAAGGGGTTATATAGGGGAAGGTAAAGAGAAAGAGTGGTTAGATATAGGAAATGTCAGAAGGAGGGTGATAGATGGGTAAGGATGCCAAAGCTGAGGGTTGGGTAGATGGGAAGAGTGTTTGAAAGAATGGAAGTTAGTGTGTTAGGAGGTGTCTATTGACCTTACATTTAAACTCCTGGAGATTGTAGCCATCGGGGAAGCAATCATGTGGAATGGAATTCCACAGTCGGGAAGTGCGAGAAAAGAAGCTGTTGGAGTAGAAATTGCGGTTACATTTTATCGGTTTCACTGTAAAAGGGTGGGACCTAGTTGCTAATCTAGTATCTCGTGCAAATTCGATAAAGTTTTAGGATTTCAACCAAAACAGTAAATTTCCAAGCATTTCAAGAACTTAGTATTGAAAATATGCGTAGATTTATTTTTATGAGGAATTAACAAGAATCAGATTGACAATTATGAATATGAAAAGTGGAATTCGCAACTGAGATTCAAGCTCTGTTTGTCGTTTGTTGCTTTCATTTTTGGGCTATTGATCTTGGGAAAAAGATGAATCTATTTCTACTCTCATCAACGATGGATTAAATAGCAGCAAAGACTGGCTTCTCTAGCCTTGGGTGGCAGCCAATTTAGTTGAAAGACAGCTCTGAATTCAAAATCCCAGAGAAGGGAAATGGAAACCACTCCACTATCTTTCCCAAGAGGGCCTGGCAATAGGCATATAATAAAGATAATGCAGTTTGTATAGAGAGACAACCATGCTCATCCATGTGTCCTGAAGGCAAATGGGAAATGAAGTTGACAAGAAATAATTTATGTTAATTTTTCAATTAAAAAAAAAAAAAACCCTGACTCCAAAGCTTATTTTGTGACTTCACAAGATTATATATTGATATATTTATTTTTTAAACAGCCCTAAACATATCAACCTATTATACTGTAATCAAATGCATTCTAACAATAAACAAGAAGAAAAAATCCTAAAAATCTCGTAAATAGTAATATATTGCTCACTGATCCCCGTAAAAAAGTAAAACTAATTATATACTATACTAAATTTAGCACAGCCAACTTAACTATATGTAATAATTTGTTATCTTTTAACTAATGTTTTGAAAAAGACCAATGTATATCAGTTTAAATGTCTTTTGGGAGAAAAGTAAGTACGTATATTAGCTTGACAATCACAACATTATCAAGATGCCTTATGCTCAATTTATTGGATACAAGTTCTATCACACAACATTTAACGACACATTCATGTCAACCTTCACAATACAGGAAATTACTTGTCGACAATACCATTATGCTATATTACGAAAATATTAAACAAAATCTTCAAATTCTTGAAGCCATCTATATCAAAAGCAAGCAACCAGCACTGAACAAAATTTATTATGAGTGTAGCAGCAACATTTTAAAATGCATTTGAACAACATTTAATGCCATTTTGCATTTTCACCAATTTCTAATTAGCTCCCTTATATTTGGAGGAGTGTTTTCAAAACATCATTCCTACAACAAAAAAATGTCATCAAAAATAAGTTGTTTCTCAATTCACACCTGTGTATGATCTAGGGCAGGGGTTGGCAACCTTTTGGAGAGTGAGGGCCAAAAAGTTATGTAGAATCATGGAGGAGGGCCAAACAGCTATGGCTCCAGTGTCATGGAGAAGATCTATGTTATTAAATATGTGAATAACTTTTGTGTTTGAAGAAAGCAAGGATTCAGTATAATTTAATATCTGACGGGAACTTTGTTAAAAACAAAAATTACATCTTAAAAATAAATATTTCATAAATCAGTATTGAAAAAAAATTCCATTGAAAACACTATTTTATATTCATTTAAAAGTGCCCGCTCGCGAAAGTAAATTCACAAAAAAAAACTGGAAGTGATGCCGTACTCTAATTTTGGCGATCTCTACAAGTAAAAAATAAAAGTAAAACACATTCTCCAGGTAAAAAGAAATCATTTTTTAAAAAATTTCGATGCAATATATTCAGACTATCAACTGTCACTTTGGTTTACCTATATTTATATTGTGTCCAGCGTAAAGGTAGTGGGCAAGACAAGATTTACTTGAAGGGCGGATGGGGGCCGTGGGCCGGGGGTTGCCGACCAGTGATCTAGGGAGAGATCAAAAGTATGTGGGTAAGTAAAGACTGCAGCATCTTTCTTGATGAATTTCAACTTATCAAAAAGCTAATTAGAGAACTAGAAAAAATAAATATTGTAAAAATAAACATATATTTATATTCAACGAATCATTTCGATGAAGATATACTGCCTATATATATATATATATATATATATATATATATAGTGTAATAGTTGTTACAAAAATTTTGGGGTTTCGAAGCTAGCCCCATGTCGACTGCTTCATCTTCAGGCGATTTTTTTGAAATGAGAATTATCTAGTTGAAAGACCGTTTATTTGTGTTGGATTTGTTTTTTTTTTTGGGTGTTAGAGGGGTTGGTCTGTAATTTGAGTTCTGTTGACCTTTTTAAGGTCTTAGGGTTAAGTGTTTGTTTGTGGCTGAGTTCAGGATAGGTTTTCCTATTTATCTTGTGAGGGTTTAGGCTGCTGGCACCTTGAGTGTTGTTATTTGGTTTAGGGGTTGGTGGGTGTTGTTTTGATTTGGGGTTGGTTTCTTCTTACTTTAATTTTTGTTATTTTGTATTGGGGTGTGTGCATTTTTTGTTTTTTTATTTTTTCTTGTCGATATTTTTATTTATTTTTCTACTATTCTGCTGCATCTGCACTATTTTTTGTTGGTATTATATAGGGTTTGTTGTCTTTTTCTGTTTATTCATAGGGTTAGTTGTGAGTATTTTTGTGTTTTAGGGGGGTCGTGGGGGGTGTTTATTTGTTTATTTAAATTCTAGCGAGAAATATTTGCAATATTTGCATAGTAATGCTCTACATTTGTATCGAGCACTCTTTATAAAAGTAAATGCGTGAACAAAAGGTTAAAAAACCTACGAGTTCTACAACTTAGTTACAATAATATATATATATATATAGGGTTAATTCATTAATACTCTTTAGTTGGGAATATGAAATATGCTTTGGAGATAATAAAAATTAAGTAATTTGTATTTATTACAGAGATGAGTAATTTTTAATAATCTTGGAACTATTTTGAACTTTTGTTCTCATCTTGGGGTTCATATAGTTGTTATAAAAGACACATTTCGACCAAGTACCCTCTGGTCATCATCAGGTGTCCATAGATTGGCTAATGTGGATTATCTACGCAACTGTTCTGAAGGACGGTGATGTAGCAGATATAGTACTTGATGTGTTAGTATCCTCTAGTGGTCATGAGTTTGATCCTTGGACTTGGTAGTGATGAATCAAAATCCAACGCGAAAGAACAATAACTGATTTCACAGGATATTTCACAATTATCAACGAGATAATCCACATCAACCAATCTATAGACACCTGATGATGACCAGAAGATACTTGGTTGAAATGTTGTGTCTATTATAACACCTATATGAACCAAGATGAGAACAAAAGTTTGAAATAATTCCAAGATTATTAAAAATTAAGTTGGCTGAAGATGGCTTAAATTGTAATTTGGAAGCATTATGCCTCAAATTGCAGCAACCATCACTTTGCAAACAAAAAGACAACTTTTTATGATCTCTACATTTATTTGGAGATATCTGAGCAATCATTTTCCTTTCCTCTTTTATGTTCTGCTCGTTCATTTACCCATTTTCGTTTATTTACGCATTTATTTCAATTATAAATTTATTTTCTTAATTTTACGTATGTGTTCCAGCCTTATCTCTATGAATTCTTCTCCATCTTGTCTAATGTAATTTACAATTGTACTAACAATTGGTCTTTGAGGAAATGTTGGCTGAAAGGCAGCCTAGGTCCTAATAATAATATAAAAAAAAAGCCATAAAATTGTGTTTATATATATATATATATATATATATATATATATATAAACACAATTTTATGCATTTTTTTTTTAATCATATCACCCCGAGCAAGGTGGTAAGGACACTGGTGTGCAGGGGGTTACATAAGAGTGAATAGATTGGAAAAGAGAAAGCCGGAAACATCGTCCTAAACAGGGAACAAGGGATGAGCCTCTACACCTGTTCAATAGATGTGGGTGGAGTGTGAACCGGGCGATAGTTCAGTCTATCTACTCCAATTAAAAAAAAAATAAACAAAAAAGAAAAGTGAAAAGATTGGAAAAGAGAAAGCCGGAAACCACATCCTAAACAGGGAACAAGGGATGAGCCTCTACACCTGTTCAATAGACGTGGGTGGAGTGTGAACCGGGCGATAGTTCAGTCTATCTACTCCAATTAACCTAACCAACTTTCTTTATGTTCCAAATCTACAGGTCAGCAGTCTCACTGACATGCTGAATGTATCTTTGGATTTTTGTTGACATCCGTTCTTACGTGTGCTATTTGATTAAATGTTTCGTATATATATATATATATATATATGCTTATGTATGAATATGTGTGCGTGTTTGCCGAACTGATGTAATGATATATTTTTTCTTAAATTTTCTCTTTTAAGGGAGCAACCTTTATTTTTATTAAAAAAAAATAAATATATTGTACAATAAAGACGGAAGCTGATGATGGTTCACCTGAAATAGACCATACTTCCGATTTACCATGAAATAATGTGTCTGCCTTAACTTTTCTTTATATAGTGTATTTGGGCAACAATCTCTTTTACGCAGGTTTCATTAAACCTTGTTTGTCATTTTTAATGAAACCTGCATATATATATATATATATATATTACACACTATTGGCCATAATTATTAGGCCAATCCAGTTTTTTTGAAAGAAATGATGTATTTCATGCTTGTTTAAGTGGATAATTCTAAATGAATACAGAATGGTCCTTTTGTTATTATTACTTTGCAAAATTTTACAAGGCACTCGTTCGATTCACCCTAAATTTTCTTCATTTTTTAATTGATGAAACTGCAATATAGGTAATTATTAAATATTTATAAATTCATTTGATGCACATGTTATTGTGCAGTATTAACAAAAGAACCATTTTATTTTCATATACAATTATTCACTTGGCAATAAATACTAAAAAATAGTATGAAATACATCATTTTTTTAAAACACTGGGGTTGCCTAATAATTATGGCCAGCAGATATATATATATATATATATATATATATATATATATAGAGAGAGAGAGAGAGAGAGAGAGAGATAGGTGTGAGTTTGCTACCCTGGGTTTCATGCCCTTGCGATCATCAAACATTAACTTTTTTAAAAAAATTGGCTATATGTAGGGCTGCGTATATTAGTGTATTTTTGTGGAAGTAGGAGGAAAATTTGTCGTGGTGACAGATACAGACATATATACACACATTTGTACACCCACTGATGTGCACAAAGACACACACACACACACGTGTCTGCCCACCGAGGCTCATACAAACATATATGCAAATCGTACGAAGCTCGGCATATATATGTATATGTGTGCCTTTGCGCACATACATACACATTCGGTTGGTTTATTTGAATAGTGTAGTGACGTACATATGTATGTATGATGGGGTCTGTGTGAAACTATGATAGGCAAAAATTGTTATATTTTATTTAAAGCTGTATCATTATTATTTTAAAGTTGGTTATTAGCTTGAGACACTCTTCAAATATTACCCAATTTTTTTCTGATTGACAGTTTCATACTAGATGGAATCTCCTCTGGGTGGAGATGAGAAAACAATGCAAGGGGAATAATAAGCATACTAATGGGTGGAGGTCTATGTAGAGTGGAGTGGTAGTAAATAGCAAAATTATAAAATGATGCCAGTTGCCTCACAGTTGAAACATGAGTCATATTGTGTAATAAGAAACAATCATTAAATGATTTTTTTTATTTACACGACTTATATCCGGACTGTTGTCCTCATCGTTGTTGTTATCACAACATTTCGGTCATAGTGCTCTCTGGCCTTCCTCAGGTCTATATCAGTCTGGGTAATCTACAGGAAATCCAGAAATAAACCCTTTATTTAATCTACAAGGGGTAGACTTATCTCATTCTCCTGACAATGTTCAGTGATAGCTTGTCTAGTTTTTATTTCTAGTTCTGTTCAGTTACTGCTTGTCTCTATTGCTACTGATTTCATGTACATACTACCTGGACCAGGGACTGAACTCATCATTACTGTTGTCAAATTCATAAACCAACAGTTTAATCCATATCTTGCTTAGCTTTGATTTTCAATAAATTTTTATAGTAGGAAACTGAATCAAGAAGAGACAAGCTTGCCTGGACAACAAACTGACCCTGGTCGCTATCATTTACAGAAGAAATGGACACCTACACTCATTTTATAGGCATTTTGTTTCTTTTTATAAAGTCACAAAACAAATAATTATTTCGTCCAGTAGCTTTACCTTATGTTATTTGATTACATTTTGACAGGTAGGTTCTGCAGCCTTTCTCAGCTCTATGTTATTTCAAATAATCAAATTTTTTTTCTCATCCTCCAAAACATCTACTGTATAAACTGAGTCAATGGGCAGTTGTAGTAGTGATGGAAGGGCAAAAAAACAAAAAAACAAAAAAAAAATATTTACATTATTCAAACTACTGTCTTCATCTTTGTTGTCATTTGTATGATATTTCGGCTGTTGTACGCGCTGGCCTTCTTCAGCTGCTAGGAATTTCGAAGTGAACCCTTTATTACAATCACTGTGGTATATGAACTTCATTCCTTGCGTAGTAGTGCCTCTTTTGGAAGTCATGAGTTATCTCCCTCTAACCCTCTAAGTTACTTTTGCAATATGAGTTCTGGTAAAAAATACTATAAAAAAAAAAACAATGTAAATACTACCTCACCTCAGAAATATAGCCAAAAAAATGTTGATTACCAAATATACCTTACATCAGGGAAAGCCAAAACATAATGCTCAAAACAACAAAGATGAAGATAACAGATTGACTAATGCATACAATAAAGCCAAAAACCTGAAGCAATAAATGTAAATTTTGTTTAAGAATTATAATGTAGAATAATATTTTATCCTAAAAATGAAAAAAAAAATGTTATCTTCAGTAAATGTCTTTCCCATTCTCTCTCCCACTGACGATAGTGACTGTTTGAACATCATGTTCCCTTCCAAAAAAAAAAATGGCTTTTTTTTATTGACAAACTTTAAAAAAATATTGTTTACTCAGGCATTATTACCAAATTTGTTTTAATATTTCCAAGCATACCTGTTGAACCTTTTTGCATACCAAGTTTAATTTATGGTTTTGTCACACTTAGCATTATAATTTAAACAGTTCTCAAAAAAAAAAAATGTTTAAATATTAGGTTAAAACATTGATCATATAGAAAATAAAATAAAAATGATCCCTAAAGTTTGAAATAAATTTTGAAAGAAAAATCTTTCTTAGAACTTTAAATTTAGTTTTAATTCCAAGCTATAAATGTTTTTTTTTTAATCATATCACCTCGAGCAAGGTGGTAACACCACTGATGTGCAGGGGGCTACGTAAGAGTGAAAAGATTGGAAAAGAGAAAAGAGAAAGCCGGAAACCACATCCTAAACAGGGAACAAGGGATGAGCCTCTTCAACTCTTCAATATAAAGAATTTAAAAATATTTCAAAGTTTATGAATTATTCTAATTGAAATAAAAAAAAATAAAAAAATAAAAAAATTGGAAAAAATCTTGTAAAAATTCATAAAAAAAGAAGCTCAAATTTCTGGTACAAATTTACATTCATGCATTGAAGCCAGAAAAACAAAAATTTTAAAGAAAACTTGCAAGATTTTAAAAAGGATGTAAATTTACATAACAAAATTATTGGCTCATTCCTCTTAATAATCATAGAAAGATTTTGATGCTCAAAATTTGATTTAAGTTTTAGACTTTTTTTCATTATGTATCCTTTTTTATAGCAAAGTTTTCGAGGTATCTAAATAAAGTTAATAATCCTAAATTATCTACGAAATCATAAAAAGACAATGTTAGAATTTTAGAAGGAATCCCATGTCGCTCCAGGATAGCAACACAGTGTCTTTTTGGCCTCGTTTTTTCCACTGTCATAAAATGAAGTGACTACATTGAAACAACAGCTGAATCTACCGCAATGGGATTTGGGTAACTGGGTCATGCCAGGAAATGTTTCTTGTCAGAATCCATCTTGCACATTTACAAATCAACCATCCATCCGTGCATGGAACACTGCTGTCATATATGGTCAGGCACCCCTGCTGTTCATCTCAGTGTTCTCAACAGGCTCCAAGGGGGAATCTGTAACGTGATAGGTCCCAACTTGGCAGCTCGAGTCCAGCCACTTTCTCACCAGCGGGATGTGGCTTCCCTCTGTCTCTTCTACAAATATTTTCATGGTTTCTGCTCTGATGAACTTAAGTCACTGGTGACCCACCACTAGAATTTATTTGTGCAACATGACTGGCAACAAGGTCCCACCCATTTACAATTAGATTAACCAGACACAGCTGACAATTCTACTCCAACAGCTTCTTTTCTCGCACTTCCCGCCAGTGGAACTCCCTTCCATATGCTTGCTTTCCTGACGGCTACACCCTCCAGGAATTTAAATGCAATGTCAATACCCATCTTTTATCCACTTGACTCCAGTTCTTTCTACATCATCCTGTATATCTTGTTCTTTTTCTTCTCTCTCTAACTTCGCAGCTGTCTTCACACCTGTTTCCATCCTTCTCCTCTTGCCCTTTCATAGAACATTTAAGCTATTAACAATAAAGATAATTGAATTGAAAAATGAAGGATTACTGTAAACATTTCTTATAATTATATCAATAGTTTCACTGACGGGTACATTAGTAAAAAGGTTTTCCACATCAAAGCTTAGACCCAATAAAAAATTCAACAAATACTGTGATTTTTTGTTGTCTTTCAACGACATCACCATCAAGTATATCAGACGGTATGAACGGATCCTACACAAAATTAATAGACAAAACTTGTCTATATTATTCAATGAAACCTGCATTAATGAAAAAATGCTGCCAAAATACACACTATATATATATATATATATATATTTGGGTCTGACAAGCTGCAATTATAACATTATGTGGTGAAATATGTATTACCCATTGAAATGGTAGTAAATCAAAAATCTTATATATATATATATATTGGAGATGGATATTTTTTTGGCCAGTATTAAACATGGTCAGTATAAAGTAGAAATAAAAGTAAGGCTGAGTGCACATGTTGATCATTAATGGCAATTCAATGATATAGAGGAAAGTAGTAATAATAAGACGATAGTTGTTGATTTCCTTTTTGCATTACAAACTTGTCTTTCACATATTGAGGGAGGGAGGGAGGAAGGAAGGAAACAAGTTTGGATAGACAACAACACTCCCATGGAATCTGACAACCCTCCTCCACTTTCTTCTTGCTAAATTACCAAAGTTATATCAAATTGTAAAGTGACTATTTTGACATAATACATAGTTGCCCCTCTGTGTGTGTGTGTGTGTGTATATATATATATATATATATATATATATATACAAACACACACTTCTTTTCAGCCTCTTTTTTAACTTCTTTATATATATATATATATATATATAGGGTGTCCATAAAGTGTGTGCACTTTTAAAAATTTACAATTTTATTTGTATTTGTGATAGAAATAATCTGTAAAAAATGTCATAAAGTTTCATGTACCTCGTTTTAAGTACAGTTATTGATACTTATGTGATTTCAGGCATTACTGTAAAGCAGTTGGCAAATGTTTTTCGTGAAATGCAAAATCGGATTAGCCTTTGTATTGCTAATGATGGAGGACATGTGGAACTTTAAATAAAATTTCAATAAAACCTTAAAAAATATAGATTTACTTCTTTTTAATCCTTTTTACAAATTATTTCTATCGCAAATACAAATAAAGTTATAAATTTTTTAATGTGCTCATGAACTTTATGGACAACCTGTGTGTGTGAGGTGAGAGTATATATATATATATATATATATATATATATATATATTGATAGATAGGGGCCCAAGCCAGATTTTTTTGCAAAATACAACATTGATGGAATCGAGACTTTCCTGATAGAGTCACAACTTTGCTGGTCCTTACACACAGCCAGCTTAACAGTGGACATGGTTCAGATATAAAGACAAGCTAAAGAGAAACCTTTCAGCTGTCAATATGCCACATACTAACTGAGTTGCTTTAGAAAAAAATAACTGGAAATATTAGTGCCAGAGTGATATCAGAAATTTTGGAATCTAAGAGACGGAAAGACAATGGCAAAAAGTGTTGCTATATCCTGAGATCCACACTGTTGCACAATATGCGGACTTGTATGCAGATCACTAGAGGGACTGAAGTGTCACATATGGCACAAACATAAAAATTGAAGGAGGTCGTTGGATAATCATACATTGACAGGAGAGTCAATTATCATCATCTAAATCTAATCTAAATCTAAACTTATTTATAAATGAAACTTTGTGTGTGTGTGTGTCTCCGTTATCCATAGACTCTGAAATGGCTGAACCAATTTTCTTGAAAATTTACAGTTGTACTATAAGCGTCTGTGAGTGTTCTTACCTAGGTTTGTGTCGAGGTACCCCCGATAAATATCGAAAATCAAAAAAATTGTGTTATAGGAGGAGCGGTCCGATTTTAATCAAATTTGATACACTCATAGACAAAGACATAAGAAACAATATTCAGAAGTTTCAAGGTTGCAGGTCTTACAATAGTGCAAAAAAAAAAAAAAAAAAAAAAAAAAAAAAAAAAAAAAAAAAAAATCGATAATAATATAATTTGTTTTCCTTTAAGAGAAAGATTTTTATAAGTTTCTACTGACAGCAGTATTGGCTGCTCAGTCAATGAATGTTGAAGGTTTCCTTGTAAGGAAATGGCTATTAACATCCGTTAGGCTTCACCTTATGAAAAGAAAAAATTTTTTGACTGTCTTTGATGTGAATTGCACAACTGTAGGTGGCAGTGAATGAACAGATTGAAAGATAAGAAAAAATGAGATTAGTGAACAGGGTAACACTTAGAGTGGGACGGGTGTGGAAGGAGAGGAAAATATTCTTATGATTTCATTTTCTTTGAATTATTTTGCTGTTAAGCAAAAAAGCAAAAAAAAATGTATCAAGTTTTGAAAGAGAAGTAAAGCTGATAAGATTTAATTCCTGGTTATTAAATTGGGGTTGTGTGTTTTTTTTGGTTTGCTTTGTTTTTTCATTTCAAATGATTCAGCCTTTGTACTTGAAGATGAAAAAAAATTATTCTTTAGGGTCTCAAAGAAACTTGTATTTCAAGAGCTTTTGTTAAATGAAATGATAAATTAGTTTCTGGTAACATTCCTTAATGATTAGGCTTACGGCCTATCATCTTGTATACTCCGGTTTTTGCTTGATCACCGAAGTTAAGCAACGTTGAGCCTGGTCAGTACTTAGATGGGTGACCGCTTGGGAATACCAGGTGCTGTAAGCGTTTAGTGATGGATGTGCGTTGTGGTGCAGTGGATATCGATTCGGAAAGAGAAATCGGTGAGCTGAGCTCGAATTCCAGTTGAATACCCTGCATTCACTTAAGCACTGGCACCCTTGGGAAAGGTATTAATCCGTCCCTTCTCTCCAGTTATGGGTTAAACAAAAGGGTAGGACTTGGGGACCCTGCCGTTAAAAAAACAAATCCCAATGATACTCGAAAAAGAAAATAGTATTATTAGACACAAAACTTATATAAAAACAATAAATTGTTGAAAGAAAAAAGGTATTACCAGCAATAAATAAATAAAATTTAGTTGGCAATAAATGACCCGCCGAGGTTGATATGCCATAAAAACAAAACAACCAAACCTTAATGATTGTGAATAGGAAATGACATTAAACATGTTTAATGTAAAGTAAAATGCTTAATAATATAAACTGTGCCTGCCTTATTTTTCTTACTGGTTACTAATTTAAATCCAAAAGGAAGAAAAAAAGAAAAAAAGATTTGCATATGCACAGAGATCTGTCAAGGGCATTTCAGCCATTTTGAATATATTGAAAACTGGCCACACAATCTTGTTACAACTTGGCAATCAAGCAGAGAGAGCCTTACTTCACATGAACAAAACAGGAACTCTCTTGTGTGGTTACTCAGTCAGCAGTGAGATTGTGTACTGTGTGACCATCAGAGGAGATTCTTCAGTCCTAATGCTGAGGATTTTTAACCAAACATCACGCTGCTGAGGCTGGTGATGTCCCGGATGCAGATCTCCATAGTTTATGAATTTCTTTTCTTAAAGTGCAGAAATTGCTGTCAAAATCTGGTGGATGAGATTAAGGTGATCATAAAATTTCAAAAAAAGACTTTGCAGACTATTTTAAATGTATGCAGGGATGAATCTTAAATGTTTTAAAGTGCCATTGGTCTTGGTTAAGTGAATTTTTTTCCCTTAATCATTCAAGATAGGCCTTATAGACACACAAGGGTGGATTGGTTTGTGCTGAAAGGGTATATAATTGAGTGTATTAAAGCATTACTTGGTTTCCTGGTTCAATCTCTGGATTAGGTAATGCTGGAAAATCATATTCACTTGTTCAGTGGGTGAAAGGGACAAGCAACCAGTCACTTAAGTGTCATACATAATACATATTTGGATGATCATGTCTTGAAAGACACATAGCTGACTGGGTAGAAAATTTTCCCCACATTAGTTTGCCATTACTTTCTGTGGTAGACTGGTTGCAAACCAAGGCTATCAAACCCAATCTGTCCTACTATTTGACCCATAGCTAGTGGGAGAAGCGATGGATTAATACCTTTTCTAAGGGTAATTGCATGTTAGCGAATGTATAAAGAACAAACAATACAAAGTTAAAATAAAACTGACGACTGTTGACTGATATGAAATATGCCCAAAATATGGAAAATGGAATGAGAACACTATCTTCTCCAATCTGAATTGAATAAATGAGCCATTTTGAAATTTTAAGAAGGTATGACAACAGCCACCTGAAGAAGGCTGAAGAGAATAACAGCAGAAATATTTTGAGTATGCTGGTATGAATAAAAAAAAGTACATAAAAAAGCAGGGTGCAAGTTCAAGCTTTGTTGAAGACAATATTTTGTCTGAAAAAAAAAAAAAAAAAAAAAAACTTCAAGAAAAGATTTGCTTCTTTAATTGATAATTTTTTTTTTCTTTTTATGGGGTAAAATGTATTCTCTTAAGACTTGGCCAGCTTTAAGATGTTTTTATTTTCAGTTTTTTTCTATGCAAGTCGCTCACTTGTAATTCTGCTCACAAGTAAATCACTGAGAGAAGGCAGCAAGTCTGCACATGTTGATAAACGAGGAGGCGGCAGAGGTGGTGCTCACATGGGGATGTCTTTTTTTTTTTTTCACAGTTGCATGGGAGTTAGGGAATTCATTAATACCTAATCCAGAATTGGCCAAAGACACCTTGTGTTTGAGGGGGTGGAAGAGTTAGAGAGAAAAAGTAAAAAGATTAAGAGAGAGAGAAAGAAAGAGACTCTCTATGAACCTATAAGGAGAGAGAAAGAAAAAAAATCTTTATAACTCAAAGTGAGAGAGGAAATTGTTGAATGCTGTTAGTGTGTGTGTTTCGTAATTGACTCAAGAGAGAGAGAAAGAGAATTAACACGAACTATGAGAAATAAATGACAAACAGCAACTTGAATAAGAAAAGAATGGGTCAGGTGGTACAAGAGAATGACAGATTAACAGAATTACTGGGTCTGTTGGGTGAGGTTTGATGTCTGAGTGATGATAAATAAAAGACCAGATTAATTAGGGGATGAAGTCTTCACTCTCAAGAGAGTTTCTAACAATAACAACAACAACAACAAAAAAAACAAAAAAACAACAACAACAAACAAGAAAAACTAAAAGATGGCAAGTGATAGGGAGTAAATTAACAATTGTATTAGGATAATCTTCTCCAGTTTCCTTGTTGTAGTTTGTTAAAATAGAGAGAAAAAAAAAAAAAAAAAAAAAAAAAAAAAATATATATATATATATATATATATATATATATAAAAATGTGTACAACATGTAAAAAAAAAAAAAAAATTGAAACTAGTCAAGATTTAACATGTAAAAATCAAATTTTTTTCAGCATCTATTCTTGCATTTTTTAAAAATATCATTTCACCTCAAACAAGGTGACACTGCCTCTGATGCACAGGAGTTTACAGTGACAGATAAGACTGGGTACAGTGGGTATTGAAGAATATACAGATACTGTTACTTTCTCACTGGTGCAATGTGGCTTCCCTGTGTATCTTCTACAAATACTTTCATGGCTTCTAGTCCGATGAACTTAGCTCTCTGGTTCCCCCTATATATGAATTTCCTTGAGCCACAAGATTAGCAACTAGGTCCCACCCTTTTACTGTGAAACCAATAAATTCTAAACGCAAATTCTACTCCAGCAGCTTCTTTTCTCGCACTTCCCATCTGTGGAATTCCCTTCTGTTTGTTTACTTGCTTCCCCGACAGCTACAATCTCCAAGAATTTAAATGTAAAGTCAATAGTCATCTATCTCACTAACCAGCATCCTCTCCCTCATGCTCCTTTCTTCATCCACTCCACTCTCATCAGTATTCTCATCCTTCTCTTACCCACTTCCTGACACCCCCTATAAATTTTCACTCTTTCTCATAACTTTCCTCCTATGTAACTCCCTGCAAAACAGCGGCAGTAAACTGCCTTGCTTGGGGTGATATGATTATCAAAATATTTTTTAAAAGTATAAAAAATGAACAAGATTCAAGAAGACAGGACATTGCATTTAAATTTTTGGAGATTTTAGCTTTCAGGGAAGCAAGTAAATGGAAGGGTGTTCCATCGGTGGGAAATGTGAAGAAAGAAACTGTTGGAGTAGAAGTGGTGGCTATGGTGGGACCTGCATGGCAATCTAGTAGCACACTTAAATTCACAAATTAGGGGCACCAGAAAAAAAGAAAGCTCATCAAAGTAGTTGCTATGAAAATATTTATAGAAAAGACAGAGGGATGCCACGTCTCATTGGTGAGAAAGTGATTGGAGTTGAGATGTCAAGGCAGGACCGATTATATTGCAGATCCTTCTTTGGAATTTGTGGAGAACCTCGAGATGAACAGCCAGGAGCATCCAATGCAAAACTTTATTTTTTCTTTCTTTTTGTTTGTTTTATTTATTTGGGATTGTGGGGAAAAAGTGTTAGATTTTAAATGTTGAAACATTAAAAACATTGTGTGCATGTGGTGGGGGGAGGGCGACAGAGATGAAGAAAAACAGCAGGTCAAGAATGGAAAAAATGTCTATCCACTTAAAATAAACAGGAAAAGGAAAAGAATATGGAATAAGAAGATAGATGCAAACACCGTTCCTGTGGTCAGCCATATATCATTGGGGAAGAGGTTATGGCTGTCAACTGTTATTTACAGATAATATGCTGACCCACCCAACCCACCACAAGGCTAAAATGGCGAAACTGACAAGTGTTCTAACAAGTAGGAGTTAGGTTAAGAAATATTTGGATTCAAAATCCAGCAAAGATAAAGAATCATATCAAAATAAAAGAATCTGAAGTCTTACGCAGATTGAATGAAATTTATTAAAAAGGACAAAAGTAAGAAAGGAAATCTGTAGGATGACTTTTTAAAGAAAATGTCAGTCAGTTAAGTGCCATACATGATACACGCTTAGGCGATCATATCTCAAAAAAGACATGACTGAATGGACAGAAAATTTTCCTGCAGTAAGTTGCCATTACTTTCTGTGTCAGACTGGTTGCCAACCAAGGCTATAGAACCCAATCTGTCCTGCTATTTAACCTAATATAATTGTATTTAAATTTCTTAGATGGTTGATTGTTTATTTGTTTTACAAGCACATTGACCCGTGAGTCATTTAATGCTGAAAATGGATTTTTTTTTCAGGAATATTTGAAAATGTTTGAAGTGGTTGTGAGAATTTTAAAATTGTTTTCAAAATATCACAAGTTTTATAGTTCAGGAAGATTTCAAAAAATAAATTTTATGGTTCAAAGGTCAAGCTCTATTTTCTATAGAATTTGGAAGTACCTTGTTTTCTTCAGATGTATTATTTGGGCAGTAGGTACATTTTTGGCGAGCGTGTTAAGATTTTGTGCTTGGTAATAGTTATTTAAAAATTTTTGGTGATTCTTGTATTCTATAAAGATATGCTTGGCAGTGAGAAATTGGCTGCAATTGGTAAACCAAGGTGTAGTTTCTGCCTTGTGTGTGTGTGTGTGTGTGTGTGTGTGTGTGTCTCAGGTGAGTGTGTCCAATTCTTATTCTTTTGAGCATTATGTTTTGTCTATGGTTAGCCAATGGCTCTATATTCTCGTTTCTTATTGTCAGCTGATATTCATGTCATTTATTGTTTGGAAACATCCCAAATTACCATTTTCTTTTGATATGTTGCATAATTTTGTTTTTGTAATCTGCCCATGGAAATTTGATGTTGTTTACTTTTATTTTTGTTGACTCCTTTGCCAGTGTGCTGCTTTCTCAGCTTTCTATTGTTCCTTTCTAACTAGTTTGTACTCCTCACTCTTTTCTACATAATCTTTTTACATTTATGTAGCCCCCTGCACATCAGTGGTGGTTCTGCCTGGCTCGGGGTGAAATGATTAAAAAAAAAAAAAAAAAAAAATGGTTATTTTTGTTGACTCCTTTGCCAGGGTGCTGGCTTCCTAATTTCCCTTGATGCTAGAAATCCAAGTCAATTGTTTTGTGCTTTATGAACTGATGAAAGTTTCTAGGATTTTTTGAATAAAAGGATGATTTGTGTTTTTCTATTTAATTGCTATTAAACTAGATAAGAACTCTGAGAATATCAAACTTCCGGGCTGGAGAATGGTTTATAGTCACAATATTTGTCTCTTAATTCTCCGTACATCCTTTTGTTGATGGTTTTTGTTTTTCAGCGACACTGTTAGGTTTATGTGAGGTTTGGAGATTGTCCATAGAGCTACTTTATTTGTTGTGACTGGTGTTACGTTATCAAGATCTTTGTTTATTTTTTTCTAGTGCTTTGTTAATTTGAAGCCCGAGAGAAGGTATGATCGTTGGTATATTTCTATAGAACTGGATATCTTGACGTTCATATGCTTTTTGATATGCTAAGTTATTTGGGTTGGATTGTAGTTTTAGTGCGTATTGGAGGGCTAATTTTTCTCATCTCAGAGATATAGGTGGTTCACTGGCTTCTGTATAGAAACTTTACATGGGTGAGGGCCGAAAGGCTCTGAGACTTAATCTCAGTCCTTGATTTTGCATGGTTTGTAGTTTTGAAGATGGGATTTATGTGCGATTCTGTAAATAATGAATCCAGAGTCTCATGGAGAAATTCACTTTCATTATATGCTCTAATAATAGCTTTTTAAAACAATAAACATAGCTGAGTGAAGGTAGTTAAAATAATATAAAAATAAAATTTGGAGAAGATAGACTAAACTATCGCCCGGTTCACTCTCCACCCACGTCTATTGAACAGGTGGAGAGGCTCATCCCTTGTTCCCTGTTTAGGATGTAGTTTCCGGCTTTCTCTTTTCCAATCTTTTCACTCTTATGTAGCCCCTTGCACATCAGTGGCATTACTGCCTTGCTCGGGGTGATATGATTAAAAAATAAAAAAAAAATAAAATAATGGTGTCAAGGGAAAAACTGTCCTTTTGCCACTCCATTTTTGGCAAGTAGCAAGGTCTAACTTTTAAAAAAATGAAAACTGGCTCAAACCCTGATGAAGGCAATAGTGGGTTGCCATTAAGGTGAATACAAGATGATAAAATCTTGATAATGTCAAAGACAAAATAAAATCAGTATCGTAGCTGAAATTCTAGGTTGAAAAAAAAAAAAAAAATTTCTAAGTCAAAAAAGAAAAAAAAAAAAAAAAAAAAAAGAAAATTCTAGGTTGAAAAAAGACAAATTTTCCATCACAACAAACATTAGTAAGAACAGAAATGAATTTTCCAAGATGTTTCCAAGGCAACAAAATTCAGAAAGAATGTTTTTCCTTTTTTTTTTTTTAAAGAGCAAGTCAGAGAGAGAATGTGTTCCAGGAAGTTGACGACTATAAACGTCATTGTACACCAGGTACAATATAAATACTCACCTTGGAATCCAAACAGAAACAAGTATTCTGCTTGATAAAATAAATTTAACCTCAACAAAAGAGAATGATTTCAGGCTTTCACAAAAGCCGATTCCTCAGGCCACCATCAACTCCCAGTATTTAAAATAAAGCCCTTTCAGAGTCATTGTTTATACACAGACCCACTATTCTCTCAGCACAATAGACTGTAATGATTTCCGTGTATTTCTCTGTGAACAAAAGGCAAAGTTTTGATTTTCAGGGTAATGCCTGATCAAACTCTTGCCTTCTTGGGGATTATAAGTTCAGTGAATTTTTTTTTTTTTTGTATATTTAACCTAGGTGAACACAGAGAAAATGTGAAGTAGTAATGACCCCAGCAGCTAAAAAAAGATCAGTAGGTGGGAATCACAAGTTTAAGAGGTAGGGAAGAGGGTTAACTATATAAAACAGGAAGTCTTTGTAAAATCAACAACTATTTTTCAACAAATCCAACTTTATTGATAATACCTTTTAAATTAACAGAAAAATATTTATCAAATGTTTTATATAAATTTATCAAAAACAAAGATAGTGTAATCCGTATAAGAACTGACGAGAAGAAAGGCCACTGAGGCAGGACCAGATTAAGATTCATAGGGACGCTAAGCATTTGAAAGATTTTGGTGTCCGCATGCACCTGCAAGTGTGTTAACACTGAGACATTAGCTGAGAATGTAAATTATGGAAATGCCAGTTGTAGACAAATATAGAAAGAACTGAAGACCTTGAGAAAGGCTAGTCAACAATTCCAACCCAAAACAAGGCCAATTCCTTGAGAATCACAGGAGCCATAATCAGATTCTAACAAAACTGTGACCAGAAGTGATAATGTAATCAACAAACCAGCATGTTACTGAATCACATCAGCATATGAGACCAAAATAATACCAAACACAAGAGTGGACTGACTAGCCCTGGGATTGTTCACGAAAATTGAACTTGATAAAGTTAATTAGTAACACCAAATTATTCAATAAAGAACATGTGATGTCTTAAGTAAATACAAACTTAATTATCTCATTAAGCCCATTCCTTTATTGACTAATTGCAGACTGGCCACAATCCTAACCTCCCTCTAACCTTTGTTGCAGACTGGCCACAATCCTAACCTCCCTCTAACCTTTGTTGCAGACTGGCCACAATCCTAACCTCCCTCTAACCTTTGTTGCAGACTGGCCACAATCCTAACCTCCCTCTAACCTTTGTTGCAGACTGGCCACAATCCTAACCTCCCTCTAACCTTTGTTGCAGACTGGACACAATCCTAACCTCCCTCTAACCTTTGTTGCAGACTGGACACAATCCTAACCTCCCTCTAACCTTTGTTGCAGACTGGCCACAATCCCAACCTCCCTCTAACCTTTGTTGCAGACTGGACACAATCCTAACCTCCCTCTAACCTTTGTTGCAGACTGGACACAATCCTAACCTCCCTCTAACCTTTGTTGCAGACTGGCCACAATCCCAACCTCCCTCTAACCTTTGTTGCAGACTGGACACAATCCTAACCTCCCTCTAACCTTTGTTGCAGACTGGACACAATCCTAACCTCCCTCTAACCTTTGTTGCAGACTGGCCACAATCCCAACCTCCCTCTAACCTTTGTTGCAGACTGGACACAATCCTAACCTCCCTCTAACCTTTGTTGCAGACTGGCCACAATCCTAACCTCCCTCTAACCTTTGTTGCAGACTGGACACAATCCTAACCTCCCTCTAACCTTTGTTGCAGACTGGCCACAATCCTAACCTCCCTCTAACCTTTGTTGCAGACTGGCCACAATCCTAACCTCCCTCTAACCTTTGTTGCAGACTGGCCACAATCCTAACCTCCCTCTAACCTTTGTTGCAGACTGGCCACAATCCTAACCTCCCTCTAACCTTTGTTGCAGACTGGCCACAATCCTAACCTCCCTCTAACCTTTGTTGCAGATTGGTTACAATTGTAACCAATCTGCAACAAAGCAAGTGCTAAGATTCACTGTGGGTCAGTTGTCCCCTCATTCATAATGGCACCCAGCAGATTAAAACATTAATTATGTTTGACTTATTCCTTTATTTGTTCACAACCTTATAAGTTCTGTGGTGCCCTCTTCTCTTAATGCCCTAAGCACCTGCTTATTTTGCTTAATGGTTAATCCAGCCCTTCACTGTACCTTCTCAGACTAATGATTTCTACTGACATGAGGTGAAATGGTTATGTCAAGTCAATTTCTAGGTCTGCTACTAGGAAAGGTTGGTTCCTTATGTCAGACAAGACAATTTTTCTCGCCAATATCTATCTTGCATCTTTATAAGTCTACCATTTGTCCTTGCATTGAATATTCTTGCCACATCTGATCTGGTTCTTCTAATATGTATCTAGAGATTCTTGATAAAATCCAAAGAAAGATCTGCCATGTTACCAGCCTTGATCTAGCATCTCAGATTCAATTAATTTCCCACCGCTATAATGTAGCTTCCTTGAGTCTTTCCTATCAATAGCTGCTAATTATTGTACCACCTGCACATCCCTATATGTATGTGTGTGTGGCGTTTGTGTGGTTGGGCAGCAATCCTTCTTTTATTCAAGTTTCATTAAAGAGGACTAACAAGGTACTGCGATTAAACTTTTTTATTAAATTTTTCTTGCATTTGTACAAGTGTTTTCTTTTCTGGACATGAAACGCGCAGAAAATGTCTAAATGTTTTATAGATAATTATCTTCAAAAACCGTTAAAACCTAAAAATGTTTTCAGCTTTAAATAACCTGCTAAAGTTTGGTAAATCATAAAAACAAATCAATCAACCAGGTGAGAGAGACCTTATTTTGAAAAGGGAGAAACTCCACTTGGGTGAACATTAAAGCAGCTAGAATCAGAGGATTAGCCAGAGATGGGTGTGGCCATGTCCCTGTCCAATGAGTCTTTGCTCTTTTCTCTCCCAAACAAAGTGTTCCCTTTTATTCTTTCCATTAACCTTAATTTTAGATTCCTAATAATCAGAGGCAACAATGAAAAGATAGTTAAACACAGGTGTGTGTGATATTCTAAACACTTGTCTTTCTCTCCTTTTGGCAACACACGCCATTTCCCAGTAATCTCCATGTTCACTTACAATTAATAATCTCCCTTTGATGTTAACTCTTCAAAAGAAAATTACACGATTTACATTATTCGGATTATTGGTCTCATCTTTACAACGCTTTGTCCATTGTATGCTCCAGCCTTCTTCGAACCGAACCCTTTATTACGATCACTGGCGTATATAATTCTCATTCCATGTGCGATGACACTTCTGGTAACCATGTAGTTATCTCCCTTTAACTTAACTCTCTAAGTTATTTGTTCACCACTGCTGCAACCAGGTATTGAACTCACAACACTTTGGGTCAAGTCACTGGAGCTAATTAATGCTTATATCCGCTGGGTTATGTGTCCTTGAAGACAATAGTCTGAATAATGTAAATAGTGTAAATACTACCTCATCTGTAGCCATCTTGTTAGCTCATTAAAAACTTCTAAAGTTCTCAAGTTTTCTTATGATCACTTTCACATATATTACTGGAGATTAACAAATTTGCACATGCAAAGTCATAAGCTTTTAATTTTGTTGACAAAAGTGGCCTTCCAAAAGTTAAGCAAAGTATAAAGAAATGGGAAACTTTTGTTGGGAACAAAGAAAAGAGTACTGAATATAACATCAATCTTCTTTTATATCAGTAAATGCTCAAAAATCTTACAGATGAAGAAGAGACTTGAAGCAATAGAAATGCGATTCTACAGAAGGATGCTGAGAATACCAAGGACCAAACATGTGAGTCACAAAGTTTTAGGGAAAATGGAAACAAAAAGGACACTTACACTTAGCATCAGAAAGAGTCGAAATTTCTAGGGCGCAAAATGAGGAAAGAAGACTTGGAAAATCTTATACTCAGGAGACATATTGAGAGTGAGAGGGATCGAGGAAAACAGTGCATAACCCCTATCAAACGAGCTTGTGCAAATGAATGGCAGAACAAGGTTAGGAGTGATAGCAAGAAGACAAAATTTACTAAGAACAACAAAGGACAGGAAATTGTGGAGAGCTATGATCACCCATGTCATGAAGAAACATGACACATAGAAGTAATAGAGAAAAATCAAGCGATGTCTTGATTGCAAGAATAAATACAGTACATGAACAATAAATCAAATTTTACCTTCAAATAATAAATTGATATATAAAAAGGAAGGTGTATAGGTGTGTGTATGTGAATTGGGGGTGTAGAATGAAAGGGTGGGAGGTGGGAAGAGAAGGCGGAATTAAAATTGTGCATCTGATCAAAGCAGAAACAACATGAAGTCTTCATGAATCGTCAGTTTACTTTGGTAGTTTCTTGCCTGAGAAAACAGTGTCACAACAGGTTAACTTGTAAAATACCAGTCCAAGTAAATGAAAAGAAAATATCAAGATTCAAAAATTGTTGTATTCCAAGTAACCCTCAGGATTATACCCCCACCCATTTCTCATTTTGCACACACCCACTGCGATACCTGCTAACTAATCTGTTTCCAATATCTGTGTTTATCTAAATAGGCCAACATGTTTTTTGTATTATTGTTAATAATAATAAAAAAAAGCAGCATTACTGGGCAAGTAATGTATTAAACAAGATTTTGACACAAACCTTTTAGCAAAGGGTTGGGGAGTGAGTGTTTGCGTGTGCACAAACTAGCCTGCTTGTCCTTACACCAAGTATGTATTTTTCTGGTGTTTCTGCTTTACAACAACATATTTTGGTTATAATGGTTCACAGGGGAAAATTTGTAGTATCTTTCATATTTCTTGCACACAACTTCATGCTTGGATGGGTGACCTATTCATAATAAGATTTTATAGAGTCCTGTATAATTATTAGAATACCTTTTGTTAGAAAAGTAGCTTTTTATTAATTAGTAGAAACACTGCATATATATATATATATATATGCACATCTCACACCCTGATTGAGCACTCTGGAAGAATGGTAGCCATTGAAAAACAGTAGCTACTCTGGCATGTACGCATCGCTCATTCAGTAATGTATTAGAGCACTTTGGCTATTGGGTGTGTATAATGATAATATATATGCTAAAAAGTCTGCCTTCTTCTATTGAGTGCTCATAGCCCAGAGGTAGAATCGCCGCCTGATGCCAATTTGGTCGAGTTTTAATCCTGGGTTAAAAGCAATTGGAGTTTAACCGTACTGATGAGCTGTGATACAGTGAAACAGATCTGTCTGCAGATGACATATACACACACACAATCTTTGCTGCATTTCAAATGGAATTTACATATGATTTCCTTTCTGATTATCGATAATGTTCTATCACTGAGGTGAATACAATACGCAGAGAAATTGTGCTGCGGTATTATTCAGCACAATATCCGGTGCTACACGGACACACACAGAACAGTACAATAGTTAGAATAACAGACAATTTAGAACTTACAACACAGAGAGGCGGGGTTCAGATCACAATAGTCAGTGAAGTATTCAATCTGAATATTACTTGAATGACATTTAAATATTATGCCTCAAATGCTACTATTTCTTTACTTAAATAGACCCTTTTATTATTGAGAGTATTGCAGAGGTATCAGCTACTCTACAACAGATAAAATAATCCATATTGACAATTGTCAACATAATATTATTCTCTTTACTAAAAAAATCTTTAAAAATAAATATTTTCTGAAAGGTTATTTGAGAAAAATTAGCAAATTTAAAGTTTAATTAACCTGAACTGAAAGAAATATTACTTTTAGTTTTAATTATTATTGCAGTAAACCATTTTTTTTGTAACATGGGGGTGAGTGTTTTTTTGAGGGGGTTGCTAAATTTATTGACGACATGAATATGAATTTTGGCTAATTCATGTGAAGGGGAGATAATATAAACATTACAAGATTATGTAGATTTTTTTAAAATTAATACAAAAATTTAAAAATTTTTTTATATTTTTTTTATATTTTATTGAATTTTAGATATTTTGGTCTTATAGTCTTACTTATGAAGACACTTGGGGAAATGTTAGAAAATCACCAACAGATTTTAAATTTACTGCTCTTATTTTCTGCTAATATCAAGTATGGATGTCTGTATTAACAAAAATTTGCACATTTATTGATATAATAAAATTTTAAAATAGGGGTGGAATCAGTGAATTGTTGTAAACTGTTCATTTATGATTTTTAAGTACAGTTTTTATTTTAATAACAATATCGCTTGGCTGGTACAAATGAATACAGAATTTTATAAGATTTAAAACTTTATTTTAACTGTAAAAATTCATTATACATTAGAAAAAGAAAAAAAAAATTTCTACCAAATTTTCTAAAAAGGAAATGTTTAAAAGATAAGTTTTAAAAAGGATCATTTTTATATAGAAATCCTTTAGTCTATCCTCTTAATAAAACTTTGGTTTTGTTGTGGTGGAACATCCTGCCATCCCCGAGAATAGAATGCTCTACTTTATAAAAGATGTTAACGAGCGGTACGAAGAGGAAAAAGGTCTTAGGCGAAGACATTCACTATTCGATAGTCTATTCTACTCCAACCCGTGGCTTGCCTATATGTGTATTATTGTTAATTGTACCTTAGTACAATAAATCTGTATTTCTTATTCCTGGTGTGGTATTCCATTCTTCAACTGATCATTTTATACTGTATTCCTTTTCGGGATATATCAGTCTTACTAAGTTTTGTGTATTTTTCCATCATGTATGCACATTTTTTAGTGTATTTTAGGAAGTTAACATTTGTACGCAGATAAAATAGCCATCACAATCTATGCTACATCCCAGGGTTGAGCCTTCAATTCCAGATAACTGTCAAATTGCACTATTTACATTATTCCAACTACTGTCCTCATTTTTGTTGCCATTTTTATGATGTCTTGGCTGTTGTACGTTTCATCCTTCTTCAGGTGCTAGGAATTTCAAACCGAACCCTTTATTATGATCACAACAAAAATGAGGACAATAGTCCGAATAATGTAAATAGTTTAACTACTACTACTTCATCTCAAAAGTATAGACAAATAGTAGTCTTATTGTTCGTAAGCTTCTGGATGACATCTTGGACTTTTCCAAGACGTCATCCAGAAGCTTACAAACAATAAAACTACTGGAGAAGATGGTCTGCGTGTTGAAATCTTCGAACACTTTTCTCATGGTGACATCAGATAATTACGCATACTTTGGATTTTGAAACTCTCTTGTAAGACTGAAGTGACAGTCTTTTTGCTCTTTTTCAAGGAGGGTGACAAATGACACTGTAGCAATTATCAAGGAATCAACATAATTGATGTTGTCATAAAAGTCTTCACTTTCATCTTACTTTGAAATTTCCACAACAAACATAATTGCAAGAGACCAAATCTGCATGTATTTTGCCCAGGTCGTGGTTGTGTTGACCAAATCTTCACATTTAGACGAACACTTGAGCACCAGTGGTGCTACCAGGACAGGTGTATGTTTTGTTGACTTCACATCAGCATTTGACTCTTACTTGTGGTGCCCTTTGGTAAGTAATGTATCCTGATACAATGCCGCGAAAACTGCTAAACCTACTGAATGTGTACTAACGGTCCCACTTGTATGTAAATCCATACATGCAGCCAAAAGTAAAATCTTCTTTGTCATTCATTCTGGCACTTAAGCAAAAATTGTTGGTTGGTTGTTTTTGTTTTATGGCATATCAACCTCGGCGGGTCATTTATTGCCAACTAAATTTTATTGCTGGTAATACCTTTTTTCTTTCAACAATTTATTGTTGTTGTTTTTTTATATAAGTTTTGTGTTTAGTAATACTTTTTTCTTTTTCAAGTATCAAGATTCATTGGAATTTGTTTTTAAGGGCTGGGTCCCCAAGTCCTACCCTGTTATTTAACCCATAACTGGAGGGAAGGGACAGATTAATACCTTTCCCAAGGGTACCTGTGCTTAAGTGAATGCAGGGTATTCAACTGGAATTCGAACTCCGCTCACCTATTTCTCTTTCCGAGCCGATATCCACTGCACCACAACGCACATCCATCACTAAATGCTTACAGCACCTGGTATTCCCATGCGGTCACCCATCTAAGTACTGACCAGGCTCAACATTGCTTAACTTCATTGATCGAGCGAGAACTGGTGTATTCAACATGATATGGCCGTAAGCCACTTAACAAAAGTGTCTACTGTTCATGAAGCTATTCAATTATGTGGTTGACTGGATCACCCCTATTTACATTGTTTGGACTGCTGTCCTCATCTTTGTTGCCATATTTTGGATCTACCAGGGAATGGTCAGGATGATCCTACTCTATGGCCGTGAGACATGACCGGTGAGGGCCAGGGACCATCACAGGCTTGAGGTGTTTGATCCCTTCTGTCTGTGCTAAATTCTCCACATCCGCTAGCAACACTTCATCTTGAACACTACTGTCTGCGCTCACTGCAAAATTGGCGTTTTTTCCAACAAGCTCTGCTGACAAGGTGATGTCAGTTGTTTAGCTATACTCTTTGTTGACAACCTGGTGACTGTGTTAATTGTGGATCCTTCTGGGAAGTAATGCATGCTGACAGAATTTCGTGAAAACTGCTAAACCTCCTGAAGCAGTACTACCTGTTCACTTGCACTTGACAACCTGGTGAATTCATCTCTGAGGCAATTGCTCCTCACCTCACAAGGTTGGCAGAAGAAATGTGGTGGGCAGCTTAAGATGTGGCTTATGACAGTTAAAGAAGACATAAAATTTTTTATGATTGTTTAGCTCTTACTGACTCAATCGTGTCTGACCACCTAGCTTGGTTAGTTTTCATTCAGGATATGGCAGATTTGTTTGATGGATCCAGCTCAACTATTCCTGGGTAAATACTGCAACAATTACAAGTACACATATAAGACAACAGCAGATGTGCACACGTTATCTGAAGAGAGAATTCTTCTTATAATCTAATTGGTTTATGTTCAGATTATTATTTTTTTACCCTAATCTGCATACCAGATCTATCTAAACTTATCCATAAATGGAACTTTGTGTGTGTGCGTGTATGTGTGTGTCCATTACCTATAGACTCCAAAACGGCTGAACTGATTTTCTTGAAAATTTACACAGTTGTACTAAAAGTGTTTGTGAGTGTTCTTAGCTAGGTTTTGTGTCGAGGTACCCCCGATAAATATCGAAAAAATCGGGTTATAGAAGGAGTGGTCCGATTTTAATCAAATTTGATACACTCATAGACAAAGACATAAGGAACGATATTCAGAAGTTTCAATGTTGCAGTTCTTATAATAGTGCAAAAAATTGATAATATATATATATATATATATATATATATATATATATAAAAGGCAAGATGTTTTTGTGTGTGTCTGTTTATCTGCCTGTATGTCTGTATCTTTTTCAGCCCATTTATTTTAGTTTTTGCTTCGGGTTTGGCTCTAAGTAGATATAATTGTAGTTCTTAGTCTCAGCCATGATACCATTTACTCAGAGGACTTATTTAGCCTTCAAAATTCAGTTTACAACGAAAAATACTTATTTGATATCGATACCAGGAAATCAAAATTTGATTTACATCCATTCATTTTTCTTACAGTCTGCGGTTTCACTTTAACTGGAAACAACTATTGCTTTTTAGTCTTTCATGCCAACGTCCAAAGAGTCTGAGCTCCAGGACCATGGAATAGTTTTAAAGCTTTCATTACACCTGATCAACGCTGGGGTATACTGCTAGTTTATGCATAAGTTAACTTCATGTATAGTGATACACTTGAATTTTCTGCATGAATTTTAACCCTTTACATTATTTACATTGTTTCGACTGTTATCCTCACCTTCGTTGCCATATTCATGTTTCAGCCATTGTACACTCTAACCTTCTTCAGGTGATATCTGTTGAAATTTTGAACTGAACCCTTTTGGTCTACAGGGGTAGATTGTCCCACATGCTATGCCTTTGGAAATGTTAGCTTTAGTTAATTCCCTTTAAGTTTTTGTTTTTTCTGCTGTGGTCTGGAATTTTTGGGTCCAGTCACTTCTGGATCAATCAATCAACATGTTTGCCCACTGGACTATGTGTCCTTGAAACTGGTGACTGAAAATTAATGATTTTTTTAAACTCTTCAAAAAAACTTGTCAGTGTATAGTGCACCTCCCAACCTATATTTTGTGTTAAAGAAAAATTAATAAAAACTTGCTTTTCTAAACTTAGCGTGTATGGGGCACCTAGTAAGGATTAAACTAGTGGGCTAAGCTCGTTAACCATTACATCATGTCGAAATATATATGGCATGTTTTTTTTGCGAGAGTAAAGATTAGAAAAAAAACATGAGACCATGACTCTTCCATTTTGCTTAAGAAGATTAGAGTGTTACAACCTCATCTGACAACCCACTGATACCTCACATCATTAAAAGTTCATGAGAATAAAATTCCAAATTAATGACAAGTCAAACCTGTGCAAGATTTTGCTTGGTGGTTGAAATAGTTGCATATCCCCCTTCCCACCTTGTGTCAGCTGTTAGAGCCAGGTAAAAAATAAAAATTCTAATGCTGATTTTATAGGCAATCAAGCAGGATTTTTTCACAGGATAAATTGTTTCAGTACGTTCTTCCTTAACCTCCATTTGAACTTGGGCTTGATTAAACTAAGTCAATATTTTTATAGGCAGAAGGTCTTGATTCAGGTGAAGAAAAATACTCTACCCACCAAATAGGGTAATTCAACTTCTATTAGTCCCTATAAAAGTCCCTATGAAATCCTAAATAGGTGTACAATAAGCAATGCAACCAGAAATAATTTGTTTCAGATTTTTTGGCTTATATTACTATAGATTGGGATGTGTGTTGTGGTGCAGTGGATCTCAGATTGGAATGAGAAATCAGGGAGCCGAGTTCGAATTCATGTTGAATTCTTTGCATTCACTTATGTGCAAATACCCTTGGGAAAGGTATTAATCGATCTTTTCCATCTAGTTATGGGTTAAATATCAGGACAGATTGGGTTCTATAGCCTTGGCTGGTAAACAGTCTCCCACAGAAAGTAATGGGATAAGCTTCTGCCCAGTCAGTCATGTTTCGAAAGAGACATGATCACCCAAGCAGGTATCACGTATGGCACTTAACTGACTATAAATTAATCCCTCAAGATCATGAATATATAAAAAAGTCATGTTTTTATTACATTTAAAAAAAAAAAATTAACAGATGCTTCAATGTATGTAAACTGACCCCCCCACAACCTCTATCCTCTATGGAAACCAAAAAAAACAAAAACAATCTTGAGTTCTTGCTTATTTACACTACTGGACATAATTACTAGGCCACCTTAGTTTTTAAAAAAGAAATGATGTATTTCATACTATTTTTAGTATTTATTTCCAAGTGGATAATTTTAAATGAAAATAGAATGGTTCTTTTGTTAATACTGCACAATAACATGTGCATCAAATGAACTGTTCTGGTGTCCAGTTTTTGTGATCTCTTCCCTATGCTAGTCTCTTCTTATTGGCTGGCCGAAGCAAAGGCTTCCTGGCTTCCTTGTAAAATTTTGTAAAGTAATAATAACAAAAGAACAATTCTGTTTTCATTTAGAATTATCCATTTGGCAAATAAATACTAAAAATAGTATGAAATCCATCATATCTTTTGAAAAACTGGGGTGGTCTAATAATTGTGGCTGGTAGTGTATATTATTATTGGTTAAACATTCCAGATAACAGATTAAAAAAAGGTTATTTTAACTTTATGAAAACACTGCTGATATGATAACAGCCATCACTGAATAGATATACCAGGCTCTTGATAAAAATGGTAAAGCCCGAGCTGTTCCTCTAGATTTTTTTTTTTTTTAATCATTTCACCCCGAGCAAGGCGGAAATGCCACTGATGTGCAGGGGGCTACATAAATGTAAAAAGATTAATTAGAAAAGAGTGAGGAGTACAAACTAGTTAGAAAGGAACAATAGAAAGCTGAGAAAGCAGGTGCGATGGCAGATACATAGGTGGAGAGAAAGGGAAGGTTATACGGGGGTGGGGAGAGAGCTAGAGCCCAGTAAAAGCGTTTGACAGGGTTTGGCATTCTGGCCTTCTGCACAAACTACAGGGTTACAGTATTTCTAGACAATTATTTGATTTAATCTGATCATTGTGAAACAAAAGGTCATTTTGTATGCGCAAGTTTTCAGATCCTTTCACATGACTGCAAACTCTATGCAAAGTCCTATGTTTTTCCTGATCTTTATCAATGATCTTCCTGATCTAATCAGTTTCCAATTAAGCATTTATGCAGATTACACCACCATTTCAATAAGAAATTTGCCAAGGCCGACAATGTCAACCTCGTGTGCATATATATATAATTTTTATTCTTCACTACTTGACAAACGTAATTATTGCAAAAAATAAAATAAAGTACCGTTAAAGAGCAAGTATGGGGCAAGAGCTTTCATAAATGGTAGTAAAAGATGTGGTGCAGTGGATATCAGCTCAGAATGAGAAATCAGGAAGCCGAGTTCAAATTCCAGTTGAATTCACGGCATTTACTTACACGCAAATACTCTTGGAAAAGGTATTAAATCGGTCTCTTCCTTCATCTTTAGGTTAAATAATAGGACAGATTGGGTTCTATAACCTTGGCTGGCAACCAGTCTACCACAGAAAGCAATGGCAACCTACTGCGGGATAATCTTCTGCCCAATCAGTCATGTCCCTTTTGAGACGATCGCCCAAAGCGTGTATCACATATGGCACTTAACTGACTGAGATGTGCTGTCATATCCTGCTATGGCAACAGAAAACTTTGAGTAAAATTAACAGTAAGGATACTGCAATTGAGAGGCCTTGAAAAAGAATTCACTGGAAATGTAAATAATATTAGTAATGCAGAGTGCTAAAGGTTAAACAAAAACTGAGTGCATTGTGGGTAATATATATCAGATTGGAATGAGAAATTAGAGAGTCGAATTTGTTTCATTCACTTATGCAAAAATACCCTTTGGAAAGGTATCAAGCCATCTCTTCTCTCTCCAGAATAGCAGGACAGATTGGGTTCTATAGCCTTGGCTGGCAACCAGTCTACCGCAGAAAGTAGTAACAACCTACTGCGGGAAAATCTTCTACCTAGTCAGTCATGTCTTGAAAGAAACATGATCTCTCAAGCATATATCACATATGGCACTTAATGATCTGATCTATTTCAAACACAGATACGCACTTAAAAACAAAAATAAAAACACATTTGAAGTAATAAATACTAGCTGTACCCATGGAAATTCCATGGAGTTTTTATAAGACTGATTTTTAGATAAAATTATGAAGGTTTGTATGGTTGACTTACTATCAAGTTTGATGTCAAAAATAAAATACTTATGAATGCTTCTATGAAATTTTAATAGCTCATATGAAAATACTTTTGACATGGAGTTCTTAAACACCAGGTGAAGGATAGGAATGGTCTGAAAGTGTTATGGGGAAACACACCTATTCCTCAGATAATGGACTCTCCCACCTATATTAATAAGAGTTAACAGGAAGTTAACTCGAGAAGTTCTTGGGAAGTTGTTAGGAGTTCTAGAGAGTTCTTCAGAGTTCAGTAGAGCTAGTTGGCAGTTAGCCGAATACTAAGGAGTCAGTTTTCAGCGGAAGATTACCAAGTTCCTAACATTTAGGGTACGTTAAGTCAATTAGCAACCGACATAGCACGATTATAACCTTCAGTGTGAAAACTACTCCACAACAGAAAGATAGATTGAAAAATATTTACAACTACAGCTTATACTTCTAGATATTCATTTTTGATATATATTCAATGAAAATACACTTGTTTTATGACATACAGGTAAATCTTCTAATAAAGTCGTCAAGAATTGTTAATAAAATCTCAATTAGTTGTGAAAAACACATTTTGTTTAAAACTTTGTCTGGATAAGAGTTTTAGGTTTTGGCAAGTTGTTTGATGGTTTGAATATATAATATATAATATATATATATATATATATATATATATATACACACACACACAATTTAAATGTGTGTGCATGCTTATTCATTACTTATTGGTATAATGAAATAACTGTTTTGAAGGCATAAAATTATCTTTTATCTTTTTGCCCTCTCTCACCCTCAGTGGGTGTTCAACAAACCAGAAGAGGAGGAAGAAGAAAGTTGGGGAGGGAGATATTTACACCTCCAAGCACATGATTACAAGGACATTTTTGCTTCAATCTATAAATTTAAAAAACAGTTGGTTCCAAGAATACTTTACTGCCTAGCCATAAAGAGACAAAGTCAGGTTTTGCAAAACTTCATTTTCTGAATAAAGAGAGAATTCTAAGTAGATCACAGGGGTGGATCAAATTTACTGCAGTTGTAATCTATCAATGTAACTTGTAACCAGAGACATAAGCTTGTGTATGTGGGTGTGGCACCCAGTGAGGATTAAACTCACTACAGTACTAATAGCTTGCAGTTCAAACTCATTAATTACTGATTTACAAAATGTTACACTAACTATGACATTTATTCATGGTAACCAGTGTGAATGAAGAGGAATAAAAAAAAAGTATCTTTAAACTGCAACAAATTATATATATATATATATATATGTGTCATTGCCACTTGCAGCTGATCTCAGTGTCCACACTTATATTTATATACTATTCCTGGTATTGAGTACTCTTATCCATAAATACAGCACATATATATATATATATATATATATATATATATATATATATATATATATATGCCAATTATTATAATAATAAAGATAATGTTAGTATACTCCAACTCAATAGCAAACAAGTTTCATTTGAGATAATTTTAGGTATATTTAAGGGTATGAAAGTTTCTCTGATCTGAAATTATCTCAAATTTATCTCAATATTTTCACTATTTGCTCGTTATATAAATTTAGAAAATAAAATTATCATATTGAACTGGCAAATTTTTTAATTACTATTATTGTATTATTTATATTTATGAACAAATCCCCTGAAGAATATATTTCAATATTTTATTTTTATTATTATTCTTATCTTTTATGTTGGTTTTGATTTTATTTTATCTTTTCCAAGGTTTGAATTTTTTGGCAAGTCTTTCCCTTTTCTTCCTTTTCTATCTTGTCTTTTCCCTTTATTTTTTTTATCCTTTTTATTCATTTTTTTTCTACTTTATAGTTTTCTTTTTCTGGTTTAAAATTTTGACATGTCTGGCTTTCCATGGCAAAACATTGAAACACTACTGTCTGTTCAGTCATACACACATCATTCTTTAAAATGTTATAACCTCTAACTCCATTTAATTCATCTCATTGGCTCACCTCTTTATTTTTGTTTTTATTCATTTTATTTTTTAGATCTTATCTATATATTATGAAAAGAAATTTACATTTTACTTCCTGATGATGGTGTTTTAATACCAGAACTTTATAGCTGTTGGGGTTGCAGTATGGTATTATCATAATAATGATAATTACTGTGTGTGTGTATATATATATATATATATATATATATATATATACACACACACACACACATATATATTTTCTCTTTTCTTAATTTCTGTTCTTTTATTGTGCTCACTCCTTAATAGTTTTCTTTTATTGTTTCACACTGTTGCCACTAATATGCAAGGGCTTAGCAAAAAAAAAAGATCTGCTATTTATAATACCAATCATCAGGCAGATATTTGTTTATTTTATATTTCAAACTTTAACTTTTACTCTGTGTGTGTGTGTGTGTGTGTGTGTGTGTGTGTGTGTATATATATATATATATATATATATATTATTTTGAACATTATTTTTACCGTCGTATTTAAGTAGGTATTCTGTTTTTAATTAAAATATATATATTTATATCTACCGGCCTGATTATTTACGATAAATTTTTATTACGAAAATGTGTGCTACCCAGCAGGATTCGAACCTGCGACCCCTATTACATAGGGGAAGCATACCATTTGATCTGGTACCGTCTTGACCACTCGACCATGGATAGCCTTTTGATCAGACGAGGTTTTTATCATGCTTATATAACGCAATTTTCGGATTTTACCGCAAACAAGCATATCTGCTCTGAAATGTATCGTAATGTCAACAAATGTAAACATGTCACGGAAATTAACGAATTTTAACAAAACTTGGTTATAAGCAACGGACAATTTGTAATTAATTATTTCGAACATTATTTTTTTCATTACAAATTGTCAGTTGTTTATAACCAAGTCTCATTAAAATTCGTTAATTTCCATAACATATATATATATATATATATATATATATATATATATTTATATATATTTAGGTAGGCAAGATTAGCTATTTAGTCTATGCTCTTCCCTACGTAAATATCTAAAATCTCTACATGTTGAATCTTCATCTCCCTTTAAACATGCATTAAGCACTTTCTAATAAAACTATTTACTAGTTTAATTTTATTTAAATCTGACCTATAATGATTTTGTGTGTGTATGTATGTGTGGACATTGGAGACAACAGTCTATTTTATGTCAAATGCAATATTGTGTTTAGCATGAAACCAACTGTCACCTCTGGGTGTTGACTTCAATATCCCCTTTTATATTTACATACACACTTTCCTGATATTGAACGCTTTTAACCATAAATATACCAGACATTAATATTTGTGTTTGTTTACATTGTGTATATAACACGCTAAAATCTGCCTTCTTTCACTATGCACTGGTAAATTAGAGGTCGAATCTCTGATTGATGTCACATCGGTCAGGTTTCAACCCCAGCTGGAAGCAATCAAATGTCTAACCGTACTGATGAGCTGTGATACAGCGAAACAGGACTACGTGAATAAATGGCAGAACATGAACGGGAATGGATAGAAACACTGCTTAGAGCTGCAAAGAATAGGAAGTCGTGGAGAGAAATGATCACCCATGCATTGAAGTGACATACATGAAGAAAGGAGGTATCCCATATAATTAAAAAAATCTTGAGAATTTTGCTTTGGTGAAGACTAACAAGGACTTTGCTGAAATCAACAAAGGTAAAGACAGCAGGCAATTTTCTAACCTTGGTATATTAAGAAATAACATTTTCTTTTTCTCACTATTGACCTCTGACCTCAGATGGTCTACTCAATCACTCATTGTATTTTTTCTATAGATTGCATTTTTAATTTTCATAAAGTAAAAATTATTTTACATTGAAGATTTAAGAAGTAAAATATACTGAAAATGTTTCTCACTTTTTAATGAATCAAAAACTGGGCAGAGTTCTGTGTAAAAAGGCATGATGTCCATCAAGAAAGAGCCAAAAGTAATCCTTTTGAAATTAATTGAAAATAAATGCTTACATTGGTGAAATAAACAATCCAAGATGGAATTAAGAAGCAGACATTTTTTTTATTGATTAGTTAACATGTGCAAAAGGAAATGACACCTATTCAAACAAATTATAAATATAGATTGATACAATTCAGTTAAATATTAATCTTCCATTGAGTTGCACAAGTAACACTTTTGTAGAATTCAAATCTAACCTTAATTTATGGAGATTATGTGCTAACAATGTTGACAGAGCATGAACATGTATTCACCAGTTATCTCCCCTCTTTTATAACATTGAGATATGTGCAGGTGGAGCAACAGACTGATTCACAATAAGAAATCAAGGAACCAGGTTCAAATTCCTGTCAAATTTGTTGCATTCACTTACATGCAAATTCTGTTGAGAAAGGTTTTTTTTTTTTTTTTTTTAATGAATTTCAACAGGTTTGCCTGGAGGTTGCTTACCCAGATCATTTAATGAGAACTGAACTCACTCTCATTGGCTTCCAAACCCATGCACTAATCACTGTACCACTAAAAGCATTCTTAATAGACGATGAATAAATAATAGGAGATTTTTGGACTTCTATCAACATGGACAATACAAATATTTGAGACAGAATCAAGTAAATCAGTGACATGGCATCATTATGTAAATATGTCCAACAAATTTATGGCTGTTATTAATTTGATGAGAAAAGTCAGTCAGGTGCAAAATGAGGTGAGATAAGAACTTTAGGAATTAAGCTGATGTCAGTTTTGTATGCCATGCCATCACTTTCACTAAATTCTCATCTCACCTTAATAAACAATTCTTTATGTAGAAGTTAGAGTCAAAAAAACAAAGTACATATTTGCAAAGCAGAAATGCCAAGGGAATCAAAAAAGTAACCAGCAGTCTTTTGTCAAGTAATCAAATCTAAATTAAACAATTATAGAAGAACAGATACTACATTTTGATCTAGAAAGAGGATTTCCACAGCATGTAGATTTATAATTAACTTTTCTCTTTCGATCTAATTTATTCTATTATATCTTTAAACAACTTTGGACGGGTTATTTTAAAGATATTTATTAACAGGTAACTAACCTAACAGATTATAGAGATCAATCTTTATAAAAGTTTTTATTTGCAAGTTTTAGATTAGTTTAGAGACAGACAACTAATCGAGTGACAAAAGATTACGGAGCATTTTTCACAATTGAAATTCTATTAAATATCACTGCCTTTTTTGACAGAAAAAGTATCCAAAGCAATTGGTACCATTCTTTTAATACCATTTCTCAAACAAGAAACTAAACGAGGGAATTTGAAAGCAAACCAGTTCATTTTCTTTTTCCAGTTTGGTTAAATGCTCTTCATTATTATATTTCCAACAAATCCTCAACCGCGTCTTGATTTTGTTTTATTGTAAAATTTTAGAATTTTCCATCTATAGCTATTTTGGGAAAACTGTGTTAAAACCATTTTACTCGAATATCCAATTCAATGTTTTTACTTTTCTCTTTTAGATGCTTATTGTAAATCTATGATCGATATTTTTGTTTATATCAAAATCCTTTAGAAGGAAAAAAAAAAGGTGGAGGGAATCCTTTTGGATCAAATCATCTCCATTTCCTCTATATTCCAATGGTAAAGAAAGTTCCAATCTGACAGCTTTTCTGTCCATCATCATCATCATCATTGCTAGCATGGGTTTTTCTTGATGTCTCTTTTTTAGGATGGACAATTTTTGTGTAAGGCCTGGCTGTAATCTCAACTTCCTTAAACCATCTTTGATAAGCTGGGTTCATGTTTTATATGGTCTTGCAGGACCTTCATCAATAACTTCAGCCCTGTTAGTGCAGTTCTGATAATATGTAATTGAACCATCATGAAATACTGGAACTAGTTTTACAGCTGTATGCCCTTACTAACACTGACCAGTTTAGAAGACTGGAAACATTTTTTATCGAGTCACAATTTCTAGAAAGATTAACTACTAAGGTTAGAGAGTTCAACTAACCCTTTTCTACACAGAGTAGTTGTAGAGGTTATTTCAGAGATTATCTTCTTTTAGACAAGTTGCCATCCAAAGCTAAAGACTCATACCCTGGAATTTTGGGAAACAAGTTCCCATGGGGTTGCTTCCATATTAACCTCTTTAGAAGTCAAGCATTATCTATCTTCACTTAGCATCATAATATTCACTTCCAACCACTTATGCAAAGTAGGGTAACTCTCTATCTTGAGTGGGTAAAAAAAATAAGAAAAGAAAAAACAAAAGAAAAAAGAAAAAGAAAAGAAAAAAGTTAATTTAAGATTTGGAACACAAGAATTGATGATCAATTTTCATTAAACTGTTTTGGAAAATCAACTGCTTTGCTCAGTTTATACTTTAAAGTGCTTGTAAGTTAACAATGGTTTAACTACCAGCGGTTGTGATAATTTTAAATCTGAAATCAAATTTCTTACCTTAGTCTGGCACAAGGCCAAATGAGGCTGAATGCAAGATAGGAAGATTGTATTGGCTAAGTTTTCCATTTCAGTATTATTTCTCCTATTTTAAAGCTCAGACAACTTTTACCTCGGCAAGTAGAAAAGGCCAAAAATGAAAAAAAAAATATATGTCAAAAAGCTAACATCCTGTAAAGGGAAAGCCATCCAATCAGTAAAGTTTTCTTAAATAATACTTAACTGTGGTTTAACAACAAATGGTTACAGTTTTTATGAACAAAATTATACAGGCTTGTCTCTCAGCTGTGGATTATGGCCCAAATTGTTAAGTGAGCAGGAAATGTAGACGACTTCTTGTTACATGACCCACTCTTTAAAAACGCACACAAGAGGAAGTTTTAAAAAGCATTAATAAAATGCCTTGACTGAGAGTGTGTCTTGCTAAAACTCCAAGATGAAATGCAGGAAAATATTCCAAGTGAAAAAAAAAAAAAATGTTAAAAACAATCTATCAGTGATTTTCAAGCAAATCCTTTTCATACTAACAACTGTTTTCATAGTTTACAATAAGAATGAATAAGTAAAGGCAATAAAATCATAATTTGAACAAAGGTTCAATCTTCACTCTGGACGATCTCACTTAAAAAAACAGGTGTAAGATAGAATACAAAGGAAGTAAACCGCATTATCTTTTTTTATATCCTCCTTGGTCGGCTATGAAAAGATAATTTTCGAATTTAAACACATTTTTTTTTTGTGTTTTTGACTTTAAAAAGAACAATATATGAAGATATTTGGAGAGATTTGACATATTTACTATCGAGATATAAAATATCTGTTTTAAAAGTCACTGGTATTAGCTAATGGTAAAAGCTGACAAAATGTAATCAAATCTTTTATGAAATGGTAAAGCTATTAAATACTACACTCAATTTCAAACATTGATTTTGATCAAATTAAGATTAAATTAACTGGGTATCTTAAATTTAATAAAACTCCAGTTTTCAAAATTTAATTTAGAAAAAAAAAAAAAAGAATCTATTTTTTTAAAAATTGTGTGCTTATTCTGGACATAAATTTTATTTTTAAATCCGATTCACACTCCCCCTCAGTCTTAATGTTAGACCATAATTAAAAAGTCAAATACTTTTTTTTTTTTACAAAATTAACCCTGCTTTGCCTTGTGTTGTAACCTAAAAAGGCTACTGAACGAGAAATAACCAAAACAGCAGTTAAGAAATGAAATAGAAATCGTTGATAACATCAAGAAAATACATGTCAGCTGCATCAAATAGATAACTACTTCTAATGGTGAACTGCTAGACTGCTTCCACCATGCAACAGATGTGACACAAGGTCAGTTTTAAGGTGGGTTTATCCAAAGTACCTTGGAAAAATTCCCAAACCCCCTTAGCACTTTCCCTTTTGGGGGCTTCAGGTGTTGGGCAATAAACTCGGAGATAGCCTGGGGCTTGGCTATAAATCTCAGCTAAAGGAAAATTAATTTTTACATCACTAGACTGCAATATAATCCCCCTCACAATAGTGTTCAATGTATTTATGAGGATTGCGACCCATTAATGTTCTTAAGTACATATATGACATCCTGTCAGACTGCCTTAGAGTTCAATGACGCCAAAATGCTTTTACTAACCCTAACCCCATTTATTTAGAACTGAATTCATAAAAGTCACCAACTCTCCTTGGATTTTACAATGCATGCATATTTACCTATAATTCTAAAAGTTGAAAAACTACAAGCCATCATTTTAATTTTTTGAATTGTAGAGATGTTTTTAAAAATTTAAATATTTCAAGATCCTGAATTAAAAATTAAAATTCATAATAACATTCAAATTATCTCCTTGTTTTTACTTTTCAAAATGGACAATGAGCAAAGTAAATACCTGGAGATTTTTTTAATTCCTTGTCTTCAGGATGCAATAGTATTTCATTCCATTGTTAAATGTGTGGGAGATGTGTGGGAGATGTGTGGGAGATGTGTGGGAGATGTGTGGGAGATGTGTGGGAAATGTGTGGGAGATGTGTGGGAAATGTGTGGGAGATGTGTGGGAAATGTGTGGGAGATGTGTGGGAAATGTGTGGGAGATTTCCTGTATTGTTGTTCCAATGTTTAACTGTATACACCCCTACCCTTCACCTAATTTCATTTCTTCCTTCAGCAAAAATTTTTTTTGAATATTCTGAGTTAACTGTAACATTTGATTTTTTCAGGTTTGAAAAAGCAGTGTGTAATTTTTACAATTGCTGAAATAAATTCTGGCTTTATAGACATCTAATCATGTGTTGAGTTTTCCTCTCAATATATCCTATTGCTCTGGATAATATCCGTTGATCTCTCCATTTTTATCTATTTAATATTTTATATCAATTAGATAAATATTTTTTGGATTATCCTCTCCATTTTTAGGGGGTGGGTCATTTTTTCCTATATGTATATCATATGTAAATTTGGTTTTTTACATTTCGGGAATAACCATTTCTACAGACTCTCAAAGTCCCCTTCATCAGCCCTGGAAAGAAGTATCATGAAGAAATTCTTCTTACTGGGTCTGATGAAGTAGGCTTCTGAGAGTCTGTAGAAATGGCTATTCCCCAAATATAAAATACTGATTTTACATATGAAGCAAATAAATGTCGGCCTTGTAAATTAAATTTACATTGAGATCTGTTAGATCAGCTTTAATATTTAATCTAATATTACTAGGATCCATTGGGATTATTTGCCAAACTTTCTCCTGGATTCATTACTGACATAACCTCAGTATCAAAAGTGCATCAGATAAAGTAAAATGAATAATGGTTCATAATGTCTGTTTTTATCTATTAATATTTATATTAAAAGAGATCACTTCAAATCGAACATGTCACCAGATTCCTTAACAGCTTGAAATCATTACTGCATTTGCTTTCTTTTTTATGAAAGAGCCTAGATTGCTGATGAACTGGAAGTTCACTAATAAATATAAATTGCCAAGAGTCGCAGTGTGTGATTAAAGATGAGGGAAGTTGTGGCTGACGGATGGCACAGTAGTTGATACCCAATCAGTTTTGGGTGGGCTGCTCTGGAGAGTGGGAATCATGTCGAAAAACCCAAATTTTCTAATAATACTCAACTAAAAACTTTACTGATCATGTGTACCAAAGCATTACACAGAAAGTGTATTTGTTGGCAACTAGGCTGTCTTTTTATCTAAATCTAAACTTATCCATAAATGGAACTGTATGTGTGTGTGTCAGTTACCTATAGACTCCAAAACGGCTGAACCGATTTTCTTGAAAATTTACAGTTGTATTATAAGCGTCTGCGAATATTCTTAGGTAGGTTTTGTGTTGAGGTACCCCCTGATAAATATCGATAAACGAAAAAAATCAGGTTATAGAAGGAGTGCTCTGATTTTAATCAAATTTGATACACTCATAGACAAAGACATAAGAAATGATATTCAGAAGTTTCAAGGTTGCAGTTATTAAAATAGTGCAGAAAATCGATTATATATATATATAAAAGGCAAGATGTTTGTGTGTGTGTCTGTTTATCTGCCTGTATGTCTGTATTTTTTTCAGCCCTTTTATTTTAGTTTTTGCTTCGGGTTTGGCTCTAAGTAGGTATAATTGTAGTTCTTAGTCTAAGCCATGATACCATTTACTCAGAGGACTTATTTAGCCTTCAAAATTCAGTTTATGAAAAAAAAAACTTATTTGATATCAATACCAGGAAATCAAAATTTGACTTACATCCATTAATTTTTCTTTCAGTCTACGGTTTTGCTTTTACCGGAAATAACTATTGCTTTTTAGTCTTTCGTGCCAACGTCCAAAGAGTCTGAGCTCCAGGACCATGGATTAGTTTTAAAGCTTTCAAGCAATGCCAGGCTATATTGCTAGTATAAAATAGACATGAACAAAATTTTCATTGCAGTGTTTACATTATTTGGACTATTGTCCTCATCTTTGTTGCCATTTTTACTACATTTCAGCCATGTATACTCTGGCCTTCTTCAGATGCTAGGAATTTCGACCCAAACCTTTTATTACAATCACAGGGGTATATCATTCTCATTCCATGTGCGATGCCACTTCTGGTAGACACGAGTTATCTCCCCTAAACTTAACTCTCTAAGTTATTTTTTCACCACTGCTGTAGCCTGGTATTGAACTCACAACTCTTTGGGTGAAGTCACTGGAACTAACCAAGTCTATATCCACTGGGCCATATGGATATAGATGTGTCCTCAATATCGTCAATGACACATGGCCCTGGGGATATAGACATGACAAGTAACTTAGTTAAAGCGAGATAACTCATGACTACCAGAAGTAGCTTCACACAAGGATATACCCCGGTGATCATAATAAAGGTTTCTGTTTGAAATTCCTAGCACCTGAAGAAGGCTGGAGCATACAATGGTCGAAAGGTCATAAAATGGTAACAATGATAAGGCCAATAGTCTGAATACTGTAAATACTACCTTGTCTTAGAAGTATAGACAAAGTTTTCATTGTCAAATAGTTATCCAAACTTGACTTAAATGCTACCAATGATTGCAAGAACATTTAACGGTAGAAAAAATGATGGTCAGAATGTAATGATTACAAGCCTTTCTTAGTAAACTTTTCATTTCACAATTTCACTAATCTCTTTGATAAAGCCAACAGATATTTACCATCACTGGTTACAAAACAAATGTGCAAAACAGATTTTACTGTTCACCGGACAGAAAAGAACCCTTGTTCCCTATTTAGGACGTGGTTTTCGGTTTTCTCTTTTCCAATCTTTTCACTTCTTTTTCTATTTTTTTTTTTTTTTCAATTGGAGTAGATAGACTAAACTATCACCCGGTTCACACTCCACCCACGTCTGTTGAACAGGTGAAGAGGCTCATCCCTTGTTCCCTGTTTAGGATGTGGTTTCCGGTTTTCTCTTTTCCAATCTTTTCACTCTTATGTAGACCCCCTGCACATCAGTGGCATTACATTCCAGTCAAATTTGTTGCATTCACTTATGTGCAAATACCTTTGGGAAAGGTATTAATCCATCACTTCTTCCCCTAGCTATGGGTTAAATAGCAGAGCAGATTGGGTTCTATAGACTTGGTTGGCAACCATTCTACCACAGAAAGTAATGGCAACATACTGCTGAAAAATCTTTCGCCCATCAGTCATGTCTCTTTTGAGACATGATCACCCAAGCATTTATCAGGTATAGCACTTGACTGACTGATTGGCCTTATTTACAACCAACAATATTGTATTTAGTGGAGAATAGCAAAGAGAAGAAAGAATTATGATTATTGCATGAATTATTCTTTTATGCATGTGAAACAGTTAAAAATATTTATAGCTGTCACAAGTGACGGATTTCACAGGCCACACTTGCAGGATGAGACTTGTTCAAGAAACGATATCAAACCTCCTGATATGTTTGTGAAAAGCACATCAAATATTGTAGTAGATATTTTTTTACCTTTAAATATTAGGAATTTTACAAGGATATAAATTCATGATTAGTATCATTTTTATTTCAGTCAATCTGTCTTTTGTTTGAAATAAGCTGCTTTATTTATACACAGGTCAGTCTACCATAGAAAAAAAAAACCCCAAGAAATAATAAAACTTTAATTAGAAATTCTTCATCAAAATAAATTGATTAATAAACCTCAATTGGAAACAACAATTTCAGTCAAGTCCTTGAAAACTTCAAATTCAACCAACCAATTAAATGATTGATACAAAAGAGGGTGGGTCATTTCAATCAGTTATGTATCATACGTGAAACAAACTTGGGCGATCATGTCTCTAAAGAGACATGACTGACTGGGCAGAATATTTTTCCCACAGTAGGTTGCCATTACTTTCTGCGGTAGACTGGTTGCCAACCAAGGCTATAGAACCCAATCTATTCTTTTCTGTTTTCATTTGCTCCTCTCATCTTCATTCAGTCAGTCAGTTACATGCCATACGTGATACATGTTTGGGCAATCGTGTGTCGAAAGAAACATGACCGACTGGGCAGAAGATTTTCCCAAAGTAGGTTGTCATTACTTTCTGCGGTAGACTGGTTGCCAATCAAGGCTATAGAACCCAATCTGTCCTGCTATTTAACTTATAGCTGGAGGGAGAAGAGATGGATTCATGCCTTTCCCAAGGGTAAGTGAATTCAACTGGAATTTGAACTTGGCTCTTTGATTTCTTGTTCTCGTGCTTAAATTTGTGAAATTTTTAACTGCAAATATTTGCCGTAATTTTCTCTGTTGGTAAGTAGAGAACGCGAAACATGCTATGGCTTTCATGTTACTGTCATCGTCTTTGTTGTGACCTCACTGGTTATTGTTGTGACCTAAAAGGTTACTAAAGTGTTGTGGTGTCGGACAGTCGTATTGTCTTGGGTCTTAATATATTACTGCAGTTACTCGTGGATTTGTAGTAATAGTTATTACAACATGGGAATATTTCAGTATCTTGCTATTACAAAATAGTTATTTGCGTACCTTGCAAACGGTACTATATTTAGAGGTTCCTTCTGATAATAGGTTGTATCCTCTCTTGGAAGTTCTCCTGAGTAATCTACTCAAGAACTAAATAGTAATGTCACACTGTGACTTGTGACTGCTACTTGGCTGTAACTAGTATGACTACTGCTGCTGCTGCTGCTTAATACAGGTCACATGATCCCCAGTGGAATAATCTATTTTTTATAGTTTTGTTTGTTATTTGGCAATCAGCGTTCAACTACATGTGTTTGTGTCGACACTTCTTTCTACATGACAATCTTTATACAGAATTTCCGCTCTTATACGATAGTCACTAGCATCTGAAGCCAATATAATTCTGCTTTTGGATCAAGTGTGCTAATGATAACACTGATGTTAATATTTTCTTAATTTCCTTTGAATACTTATCAGTTCAGTTCAACTTTATGGTTTTTAAGCAAATTGATCAATGGAGCTCTCAGATGCTGCATATTAGGTATATAGATTTGATTATAATTTGCTAGTCCAAGAAGCCTAGCAATGTTTTTTTGAAGAAGGCATATTTTTAATTGCACTTGCCCAAAACAAATCTGATTGATGACCATTTTTGTCAATAATTTGTCCTAGGCACTTGATTTTAGGAAAATCAATTTGCACTTTTCCCCAATGAGTTTGAATCTATACTTTTGTATTTTTTTCAAAGATTCTTTTTGCTTTGATATGTTGTTTTTTATCTTCACTTTTAATCAAAATATCGTCCAGATAAACAACTGCAAAATTGCAATCTGCAAGCATAGTATCCGTAACTTTTTGAAATATGGCTGAAGCCACTTTTATTTTAAAAAAAAAGTTGGTTAACTCAAGTAATTCTTTGTATTTATCACTGTTAAATCTGAACATTTTTCTTCAATCTGGATTTGCAAATATGCTTCAGAAAGATCCAGCTTCGAAAAAATTTTTCCACTGTTTAATTTTGCAAAGACTTCCTCTGGATTTGGTAACAGGTAGTTATGAGTTTTTTAACATTTGTTTAACCCAGTTGAGCACGAGCTCAAATTTTATTCAATTACGTTCATTTTTTTTTTCAAGTTTGTCTAATTTTTCATTGACTTGCAATAAATATTTATAGGTAAATTCCATAACTTAAATAATTCTATCCAGTCGGTACAAAGTATGTTTGTAGAACTTTTTAATGCATAAGCCTTAGATTTTACTCACTTATTACTAAATAAAACCATCATGTCATTTCACCAATATCGAATAATATCTCACCTGACATGCCACATGTGATTTTCGGAGTTCTTTTCACTATAGGTTTTCTGTTTGCTTTCTATGTGTCTTCATTGATAATTTTGATATCACAACTAGTGTTTAGTTGCATTTTTACATCCACATTATTAATTTTCATTTAAAGATTTTTCTTTGGTTTTCTCTAATTATTTTCTTGCTTTGATACTGTACAAAATTTTTCCTTGGTTGAGTTTTTCAGTGAAACTGATGTCCTATTTTTCCACACTTGTAGCACTTTAAATTCTTAAAGGGACAGTCATCTCTTAGATGTAACCTTCCACATCTAAAACATGAATTAATTTTTCTTTTTCCACATTTTTCTTTGGCTTATGTGCTTTCTTTTTCTTCAATTTCCTCTGTATCATGTCTCAGATTTAGAATTCTCTGGTATTTGTCTAACATTTCTTGTAGTTTTTGATTCTAATATGTATTTCTGTGTAATGTTTTGCTCTTAACTATTGAATAAAATTTAATCCTTTAAACATATCAGGAGTCAGTCCATTTAATTTGAATCTTTCACACTCCTTGTTAATGATTCCAGCATATGTGACAAAATCCTCATTGTCTTTTTTTTTTTTTTGTCAGATTCATATTCTTTCAAATTGTATTCAATAATAAACAAAATTTTTCAGAATATTTACTGTTTCGTCAAAGAAAATATCTCCTAGTTTTCTTGGTAGGACAAAAATTACAATATTTTTCATGCTCTACCGGTGCTAATTTTCTCAGCAAAGTCTTTTTATTTTCATCCTTCCAGTTACTGCATTCTTCTAAAAAGCAGAAAGGTAATTCCATCATCTGAATTGTATTTGAATTCAGATATGACATTTGTCACCGCATCAGGAGCGAAAGAACTTGGGAAATTTTCTGTTTTCTTCTGAATTCTTTCAATTAATTTTTGTTGTTTCTGGAGTTCCAGAAACTGCTATAACATTTTTACCACTTGGGCTAATACTACTTCCAGATCTAAGTATATCTTTTTAAAAAATTTTATTTATGCACAGCAAAGAAAATAATTATACCAATGTTGTTCTAATTTACTGTCATCACTGTTGTTATGTGGGCCAAAGCAACAAGTTATTTTTTTTACTGCTCCATATAAGTTTTGACTCTTTGTTGCCATTGTTATAACAAGCTACTAACAGTTATAATATTGTGCCTCGGCTGACTAATAGTATGCTAATAAACAGTATCAGAGTTCTCTTGGAATTCTGTCACAGAACTATTTGATTTGATTTTAAGGCGTTCTATGTCATTTGTGCTACTGAAGAGTATCTTATTTACTCCACAACAAAATTTTTATAAATAGAATCTTCACACCAACAAAAAGTCCCAAAATCAAGACAATGGAAGCATACAAATGTGATATTAGTTGGCATTTTGCTAGTTAGGACATTTAAAAAGTGACATTTAAAATGTGATAATATAAAGGAAAAAATTGTAATTGTGATATTTAAATAATAAACTTCTTTTAGAAATTTTTCTTGTTCTTGTTTATAATTATAAAAGCACTCAACCAACTTCTTGAAATCTGCACAAATGATTAAACTTCATGTTTATGTATAGAAAGAACTTTTTAGTATATAGCTCATCAGCCTGGGAAGGCAACACATCTAGGAGAAAAAAAAAAACATGATTTTAAACTTCTGCTGTCTTATGGCCATATCCAAACATGGAAAAGGTTATGGAAATAAACCCAGAGAGGAACTCAGAAATGGAGTACTGAAGGTGGCATCTATATACCCTCACTCTAGTTTCACAACCAAAAGACAGAATTTTGACCAATCAGAGCACAACCATTACCTCACAGGATGAACGGATGCTCTATATATTTAAACTCTTGCATACCAATTGAGTGCTATGGAGAAATGGTAAACTTATTTGAACATTGTGTATAACATGCTAAAGTTCGCATTCTTCTACTGAGTGCTCATAGCTCAGATGTAGAATCACCGACTGCTGTCAATTCAGTCAGGTTTCAATCCGGGATAAAAGCAATCAAGTGTCTAACCATACTGATGAGCTGCGATTGAGCATTTTGGAGAAACGGTAGACTTTAAAAATATTAGCTATTCCCGCATTTATGCATTGTTCATTGAGTTATGAATTTGAATACTCTTGGCTACTGGCATAGGTTTACATAGTATATAACACACTAAATCCGCATTCCTCTACCAAGCACCTATAGCTCAGTGGTAGAATCACCAACTAATATCAATTTGGTTGAGTTTCAATCCTGATTAGAAGCAATTGGATGCCTAGCTGTACTGATGAGCTGTGAAACTATGATTATATATATATATATAAAAAAAAATCATAGTTTCATTTCAAATTGCTGGTTGTTTATAACCAAGTTTCGTTAAAATTCGTTAATTTCCGTAATATATATATATATATATATATATATATATATATATATATATATATGATGATGATGTCAAATTCGTAAATGGTGAGGACAATCCAAAAACATCTGTTTAATATAAAATATTAAGGAGATAAACCTATACAGAGAATTCGATGGATGTTATCAAGGGAAATGATATACATAAATTCTCTGAACTTTCAGAACATACATGATTGAGATTTTCACAGATTACTTCTCTTTATTAAATGGGAATTAATCAGACGTCTTTGAAAAGATGGTTGAGTTGTTAGCTGTTACCTTTGCCAGAGTGTGGAATTCAGAGTTTTCTTTCTAACTACCCAAAACCAGAAAGCCTAATCTTGTTATTTAACCCAAAACTGGAAGTGAAGAGCTAGATTAATGTCTTTCTCAACAGCATTGGTGCAAAAGTGAATGCAACTGACCAAGCAAGAATTTGAATAGCTTACCACTTTTCAAGCCACTGAATAACAGTTACATTACTTTCATATATATATATATATGTGTGTGTGTGTGTGTGTGTGTGTGTGTGTGTGTGCGTACAACTTTACTTTCATATGGTGGTGCTCTAAAAATAGCTTAGATGGGACACCCAGTGTCGATCGAAATCACTATTCAGTCGTAATTGATCTTGTGAGACAAACTTGCAAATAATTGCACCATATCAAAGTGTCCAATATGATTTCACAAGGCCTAAAATATGAGGTACCCAGTGATGATCAAACTCACTACTCAGTCATAACTGATCTAGTGAGAGAAGCTTGCTAATCATTGCACCATGATTCTCAAAAAACAAATCTAACTTAATGAGATAATAGTAATTTACATTACCCATCTGATTTGAATTGTTTATTGTTAAAAAATGGTTTATTTTTTCACATCATAAAATTCTTGTGATATCATCAACAAATTTTAAGACAAATATGAAAAATAAAGTTATAGAAAGGTTAGATATAAATCCCTTTTTAGACTAACAGTCCAGATGTTTACATTTTCTAAAACTCATAAAATCAGCAATAGAACCCTGAAGGTTGCTAGTTGTCAGCACTGATAAAGTTCCAGCAGTCATGCTGTTCCCAAATGTAATGGTTTGTATTCCTTTGAATCTTGTTGGTACAGGCGAGGGGTGGGCCCATGTGGTTTGAAAAGCACACACTCTCTATATACCATCAGCAGGTTTGCACCTTGGAGGTCACTATCTCATGATCAAAGGACAGAATTTTGACCAATCATGGCACTACCATTATCTCATGGGATAAACGAATGCCTAATGTATCTATCAATCAACAAAGTCATAAAACTTTTTTCATATAGAATAGTTTTTCAACCTCAAATCCAGTTTACCTATACATTCTTACATTAGTGGTATTTTAATCTGCAACCTTTTAGAATTCTTAGAATCATGTTCATTGCAAAGCATTTTAAAAAAAAAAAGTTAATTTTTTGCTATTGCAGATGAGATCTTACTAAAATATCCAGACAAAAATAAATCATGAGATCTTGTAAATAGACCAAACAAAATCATCCAAGCCACATATGGTAAAAAAAAGAAGAAAAAGAAAAATACCCTCCCTTTTCTTGATACTCTGACAATTCAAACTGATATCAGTTTAAAATTTAACACCTGACATAAGCCAACTAATTTTACCTGATAATTTTTTATTCTCATAATGAAATAAAATCTGGAATAATTAAAGGTATTTATTCTCATGTCTAGGGAGTGGAATGAAAACAGTCTATCCCTGTTGATTAAATAAAGGGTTCAGTTAAGAATTCCCTTTAAGTTACTCAGATTGATATATACCTGATGAAGGCTGAAGGACACATCAATCAAAATGTGATAACTACAACAATCGTTTAAATGTAAATACTGTAAATAATACTTTATCTTGTAATGCTGCTGCCTCCTCTTGTCCTTTTTATTTTTGATGCACAAATGCATGCTGGGATTTTTTGCTTAGCTAATAAAATAGGCATGTTCTTGCTTTCATCCAACTCAGTCCCAGTTTGTCTTGAAGTCAGAATGTTACATTCGTTTATCTGAATTCACTCATGTGTCAACCTCAATTCTAAGTTTGCGAACATTTTGCCATGCCATATTACTGTTAATTTGCCTTGCGTACATTGTTTGCTTGCTTTATATTATTTTTGGCAATGTTCTTTTGTTTTTTATTGCAAATATTAAGACATTCTCAGCATCCTTCTGTAGACCCATCTCTCTGTTGCCTCAAGTATTCTCTTCATCTGTGAGGTGATTGCCTAGCATCCATTGTCATATAGGAAGATCGATATTACAGAGCAGTTCAGCACGTTTTTTTGTTTCCAACAAAACCTTTTCCTTTTCTAGTTTGCTTAGCTTTAAGAAGGCATCTTTTGCTATCCCAGTGTACCTTTGGATTTTAGTATCCCAATTGCTATCCCCTATTAAAACACTTCCCAGATATTTAAACTCCTACATTTGTTTTTGACATCTTCAATTCATTGTTTGCTGACAACCCTACCTTTTTTACAACAGTTAGTCCTTTCTTCTAGCCTTTCTTTTACTATTTCGTTTAGGAGGTCTTGTAGTTTTCCTTCTGTGTTTGCCATCAACACAGTACTATTTGCAAACTCTGAAATAAGCTTCTGAAATTTAAATAGTTTTAAATACTCTCACTTTAGCAATTAGATGATTAACATCAGCAACGTACCCCAGTGTATCAAAATGTTTCATCAGTTAGATTGACTGCTAATAGCATCAAGGAAAAATGTACATTGTTTTGGAAAAAAAGAATTTAATTAAAAATCCAATTTACAAAAATTTAATTAAATCTATTTTAAAAAAATTTAATTAAAAATTAAATTAAAAAAAAATGTTACTAATCCTGAGAGACAGAAATATCTATTTTGTATTAAATATGATAGCATCAGTGATACTATTGCTTACAAGAAAACCTGAATGGACTCACCAGTCTTTAGTTTCTTTCATAAAATGTTGTTGGTTGTTTGGTTTTTATGGCATATCAACCTCGGTAGGTCATTTATTGCCAACTAAATTTTATTTATATATTGCTGGTAATACCTTTTGTTTTCAACAATTTATTGTTGTTTTTATTTTTATTTTTCGAGTATCAAGATTCATTGGGATTTGTTTTTAAGTGCAGGGTCCTCAAGTCCTACCCTTGTTATTTAACCCATAACTGGAGGGAATGGACAGATTAATACCTTTCCCAAAGGTACCAGTGCTTAACTGAATGCAGGGTATTCAACTGGAATTCAAACTCGGCTCACCGATTTCTCTTTCCGAGCTGATATCCACTGCACCACAATGCACATCCATCACTAAATGCTTACAGCACCTGGTATTCCCAAGCGGTCACCCATCTAAGTACTGACCAGGCTCAACGTTGCTTAACTTTGGTGATCGAGTGAGAACTGGTGTATTCAACGTGATACGGCCGTAAGTAAAATAAGATATAAAGTATTAGCAAATTTAACTCAAATGAAACGAAAGCTGAAATGTTTGAGATTTTATTCTCTAAAATTCTGTAGTATGTAATTAAAATTTAGCTTTGTTGATATCAAAATTCAAAGGGATTGGTACTCGGCTTTTGTTTCAGTGTATAATGCAGTTATCTACCTATTTATTCCTGGAGGCAAAAAAAAAAAAAATAAACTGAATATGTTTTTGTGTATAATGTAACCTCTATTTTAATACAATACATATTTCTTGGGGAGTGGTTGGATTTATAGCAAAGTTATTTAAAACACACTAACACCTACGACTTTCCTTCCTTTAAACAGTTTTGCCTACTAAATACATTTTTAGTTAATAGAAACTGAAAAAAAAAAAACTTTGATTGATGTCTGGTGCTTAAGAGAAGTAAAGATAATAGTTTCTAGCACAAAGAAGGACCATATTTGCATAGGGACTATTATCTTTATTGTTGTTGTTATTGTCATGTTTCAGCAATTTTGGAGGATATCAAGTGACAATTCAATATCTAATAAATGAAAATGAGTAAATGTTCTTGAAATGTTTTTTCCTTTAAAGCAAATTAGTATTCAAATTAATTTAGTTTATGATTAATTTATGTACTATATATATATATATATATATATATACATACACACAGCATAAGGTTATGAATTTAACAATAATTTTTTAACATTTTTATTTATACAGGTGTCCATAAAGTCCATGTGCACTTTAAAAAATTTATAACTTTATTTGTATTTTTAAGCACAGTTATTGAATAATTCTTTACCACAAAATTTGCAACAATTTTAAGATAAGTAAAAAAAATATTATTAAAATCGCATTACCCTTTGTATTGCTAAAGATCGAGGACATGTGGAAACTTAAATAAAATTTCAATAAAACCTTAAAAAATATAGATTTCCTTCTTTCTAATCCTCTTTATAAATTATTTCTATCGCAAATACAAATAAAGTTACAAATTTTTTAAGGTGCACAAGAACTTTATGGACACCCTGCACATTATATATATATATATATATATATATATTACAGAAATTACTGTCTATCCTTTAATAAAACTAAGGTCCCACTGTGTATCTTACCCAGACAAAATTAAAAAGTGAAATGTCTAGATCTATGTCATCCTGCCTCCTTTCCTAACCCAAATGTTTAAATCTCCATGCGTACATAATTCTAAATGCTGACTGAACTGTTTGGACACATCTATTGCATTTCCTCCAACTATTATGTGCGTTGTGGTACAGTGAATATCGGCTTGGAACGAGAAGCCGGGGATCTGAGTTCGAATTCCAGTTGAATCCATTGTATTCACTTACGCGCAAATACCCTTGGGAAAGGTATTAATCCGTCTCTTCCTTCCAGTTATGGGTTAAATAGCAGGACAGATTGGGTTCTATAGCCTTGGTTGGCAACCAGTCTACCGCAGAAAGCAATGGCAACCTACTGTGAGAGAATCTTCTGCCCAGTCAGTCATGTCTCTTTCGAGATATGATCGCCCATGGCACTTAACTAACTGACTACTCCCTAATTTTCTAAATAACCAGAAATTCATCCTATATTTTCAAAAACAAATTATTTTCACCATTTATTTTAACATATCACCTGAAGAGGAACAGTTTTGTTCTGAAACATGAAATTTTTTGTGTAGTGATATTATGCTTTTATTAACCATTGTAATAACAAATTTAAAATAAATATATATATATATATATATATATATATATATATGCTGGCTTGGGAAAAGAGTAATTCTTTCAAAAATGGAAATATTGGAAAAAACCCGAGGTGTAGAGTTATATTTTCATAAGATTCTATAGTGGCACTCTTGAAAATTTTCCATCAAAGTAAGTTACTTTCTCTTTGATAAGTGTTGCATTCTTTAGTTTAAAGTTGAGCTTATTTCAATTTATGACTAATGACTAAATTATTGTGTATAAGATCTTTTTTATGTTCAGAAATACAATCTTTAAATTTCTCCAAGTTTCCCCAATGTAATGCGAAGAGAAATTGTGACAGTTTATCTTCTATATTCCTACTTCAAAATTATTATTATGGATATTTTTGGATCTGATCATGTTCATAATAGTTTTAAATGTGATTGTAATTATTTTGATGATATTTAGATTGAATAGATTGTTTTAAATAGTGGATGTTACAGAGTGTTCTTAAATTGTTTTGGAAAATTACATTTTTGCTGTCTATAAATAAAATCCTTAAATTTAACTTGATAAAGTTCTGTTTGTTGAAAACACAGACACCCAATATTGAATTTGATAACAAAAAAAGAAAAAAAAAAAAATTAACAGACAGGACTAAAAATAGGGGGGGGTGACAGGGAAGAACTTGACAAGATATTTCTGTATAGTCTAAAATGTTAATTTAGAAATTAATCAAAATTCTTATCAAAATGTGAGATTTTTTTTTGTTTTTGTTTTAAAAAATATGATACAAAACTGTATTTTATGAGACATGTCTTCTTCTTATAGTCCAAATTGTAGTCGGGTTGGTGTGAGTAAAATGCTACTTCTTTATAGGTCACTTTCAAATGGTTGGACAAACATTATTAACACAATCATTAGTAACTGTCTAGACAAGTCAGTCAACAACCAGGGCAGATTACAAGTGCATCGTTAATTGACACTTTCTTTACTTATAAGCATTGCCGACTTTTTGCAATAAGATGAAAAAAAAAAAAGAAATCAAGATCCACTTTTGTTCATATCCCAAGAGAAATGGCAGTTTCACAAAGTTATAACACAAGATCTGGGAAAAATTATAAATTTTCATCTATTTATTGGAATTGACTTATATTATCTCAATATTTGTTTATACTTCTGAGATGAGGTAGTATTTATATCATTGGTCAGACTGTTGTCCCCACATTTATTGCCATTTTCACATTGTTTTGGCTGATGTAGGCTCCAGTCTTTTTCAAGTGATTGAAATTTCAAACTAAATCCTTTATTTCAATTACTGGTGCATATTGTTCTCTTTCCATGATACATGCCACTTCCAAATGTTTAATTATCTCCCTTTAACTCAACTCTCTCTGTTATTTGTTCACCACTGCTTTAACCAGATATTGAACTCACAAATCTTTGGGTCAAGCTACTGGATTTAACCAATGCATTTATCCAATGGGTCAAGTATCCTTTGAAATTCCAATCATCTGAAGCAGGTCGGAATGTACAGTGACCAAAACATTGTGAATATGGCAATAAAGATGAGGATAACAGTCTAAACCATGTAAATAATCATTATTTCATTCTGTTTATTTTCTTACCTATCAATCAATATCCCGGCCGGCCCATACGTGCCTCCCAGTATCCCGGCCGGCACATATGTGTCTCTTAATATCCCAGACTTAATATTGAGAAAAAAAAAAAAGAAAAAAAAAGAAAAAAAAAAAGTGGTTTTTGAATGATAAATTGGCAAACCATGGTTGAATTTAATTTGTTTGGTACATTTACTTTTATGCAAATACTCTTGGAAACTATTTGAATTCATTCCTTCTTCCCTCAGCTATGAGTTAAAATGTTAGGCAGACTACATTCTTCATCCTTGGTTGGTAACCAGCCTAGGAGAACTTTAAATTTAAAAACAGTTGGGCACAGGGGTAGCAAATCAATCCTGTAGAAACTTATTTGCTATATAAATCCCAGCAGCAAGACCTTGTTTGTGGACAGCTGTGTCTTCAACACTCATACGCCTCAATAAAGTCTAAGTGACTGAGTGATTTACTCATATTCTAACAAAATAACTCCTAAAAAAATAATCGGACATAATTCCTTTAAATTCATTAAGAGAATAATTTCTATTTTTAAAAGACTTGCATAAAAAAATGGATACCAATTGCCAGACAAAGCTTGATTCATTCTTGTTTGTTGTTAATTGTCAAGCATAAAAATAAATTTTAATACATAACTTTTTTCCAGCTAAAATTCATCAGTTAATAATTTAATGATTTATCAATAATAAAAAAAGAAACAACACTGTCAATGGCAACAAACTTTTAAGGTTTATCCAAATTGAATTTGTGTATTTTTGATATTTATCACAACACACTTTTTATTTAAAAAGCTGATTTGTCAAATTATGAATATAAACTTTCTGTAGTTTTGAGAAGAATTATCATTTCAAGAGTTATGTGGAGACTTTTGAACACATTCCTTGTGTCACTTTTGTTGTGAGCATGCTTTTTTTGTTGTTATTGTTTTGTAGAGCAGGTGGGAAATTAAACAACAATTCATGTAAATGTAAAGATGTTGAATTACCCAAATTGCATGGTTGTTGAAAATGTCATCTGTTTGGTTGAGAGAATTCATTCTCTGGAAGAATATTCACTCTCCATATGAATCAAACATTTGAAGAAGGGCTTTAAAATGAAACAGTCAAAATAGTAAAAGCAATACAATGAATTCTGATAATTCCAGGAATGAATAATCAATTTCTTTTTATCAATTGACAATAGTAAATGTGAACAAAACATCTTCAAATAGATTACAAAATTTTGCTTCAATCTCAATGAATTGATTGATTGATTTGTTTTCTATGGTTTATCAACCCTTTTATAAGTTATTTAAAGTCAGAAAATATTTTTAGATTGTAAGAATATTGGAGTGGAGATAATGATTTTAGTGATACCAGTCTTACGGGGAGAGTAGGGGGATAAGCAGAATTTGATAAAGAAACAAGAAATTATAATGTGGGTATAAAGTGGGGGATCAATTTTATAAAACAATAAATACATAAACGGATCCCTCACTTTGCGGCCACAATAGTTTCTATACTTTTATATGCCAGAGAATGTAAACAAATTTAAAAGACATGTCTGTGTAGCGAATCAGTATTTGACTGATTGGTTCATTTTCTACGGCTTATTAAAGCTTTGCTAGTTATTTAAAGCCAGAAAATATTTTTAGGGGAAATGATAATTTTAGTGATACAAGTCTAACCCATAACCAGAATGGAAGAAAAAATGGATTCATATCTTTCCTAATATAACAAGGGCACCCTGACATGAACCTGTGACAACTGAGTAGTGAGTTCAGTTCTCAGTGGGCATTCGATACTTTCTGCCTTGTGTCACATCAAAGTGGAGCTTAGAAAATCAAAAGAACACCTCAAGTTGGTGTAATCGTTAGCAAGCTTGTCTCGCTAGAATCATTACAATTGAGTAGTGAGTTTGATCCTCACTGGGTGTCACGTACTTTCGTCCCTGTGCCACATCTAAGCTGCGCTTAGAAAATCACCTTTCCTAAAATAATGAAGCGAATGGGAATTTGAACCTGGTTGAATGATTAACAATTTCAAGACATTATACACTACACCACCCGTATATTCAAACTTACAGTAATTAATATTCTCAAGTGGTCACCCATTTAAGTACTGATCATGTTCAATTTTTCTTAACTTTAGTGACCATACAGAAACATGATGTGGCCATAAGTTTAATTGTAATAAAAAGAAAGAAAATAAAAATAGTATTTTTAGTTTCAGCTCAAGAGTTATTGTAAAATTCTTTGCAAGGTCAACATTTGTAATTATTCCAAAATCAAAAGCATTTTTTTTGTTTTGGCCTACATTGATAACATTTTCCATTTTCTTTACCAATTTTTAATTACAACTGCAAGTTTTTATCTTTTTTTTTTCCTACCCTGCAAAAGTAGTGACCATAGTTTTAGGAATAAAGGCACCCATGGAAATATTATCAAAAAAAATCAAAAAACTTGACCTTTAGAAACTGTAAATATGACACACAATTATCAAATTGGAAAGTTTCCATGGCAAGCTTTATCAGTCTCTTAATGATTCTTTTTAAGAGCCTGTCCCAGCAGTGGTGACCACATTGTGATCTGACATCCTGTCAATGCACAGGTAATCTTATTGGATGTAATGTGTATTTTTATTGCCAAAACTGTGGATTCAGTAAAGTGTGGTTCACACAGTTTCACAAACAAAAAAATATAGAGATTATCTTTTATTTCATTTATGAGATGAAGAACTATTGGTCTCAAATTGATTGTCTATAATAACATCTACAACAAAGTTTCATGAGTTCAATCCCCAGGTCAGGAAGTGAAAAAATGTATATTTGTTTGGCAGGAATGAACAAGAGCAGGCATTAAAGGGACAAAATAATACAATAATCAATATCTATCACATCTCATAGAAAAAAAAAGGCAACTGAAGATGGTCAGAGGGTATTTGGTTGAAATGTTATAGATGCTATTATAGACACAATCAAGACAAAAACAATAGTTTGAAATAATTAAAGTATATAAATAGATGCCCATACACACTAAAACATTGTGTAAAGGTTAGCAAGTCTGTCTTGCTAGATCAATTATGACTGAGTAGTGAGTACAATCCTCACTGGGTGCTCCTTACTTTTGACCTTTTGCCACAACTAAGCTTCACTTAGAAAATTACTATAAAGAGATGACAGATTGAAATTAAATTATGTGAATTCAGATAAAGAAAATATTTTACTTATTTTTACTTTTTTTTTTTTTAATTGCACTTATCCTTTTTCGAGCCAATTAACATTTCTTGATTTCTATAAAAAAAAGAAAAAAAACAACCACCTTTCCTTAAGTTATTATTCATTAATACAATGATACATTATCATTAATTATTTTTGTACCCACAAAAATGAAGAAACACAAAATTTGTTTGAACCAAAGAAAAGAGAGCAGAGCTGTGACATAATATCAATCCTCTTATATGGCAGTGAATGCTTGACAATTTCTTTTTGAGTTTTGTTTAATGACATAACAGCCTCAGTGGGTTATTTAATGCCAAAAAGTTAGGGTTTAAAGTATTTTTTTAAAATGTTCAGTTACAGTGAGAAGATTGATTTAGTGAGATTTTGATGAAATTTTTTTTATTTTATTTTAGAAAACTGAAGATGTCTTCTAGTTTTGTCTTCAAAAATGTATTGCTAGTAATAATTTTTTTCCCTTAAAAATGGGTTATGATAATAATTGTTTTTTTTTTTTCAAAAATGTATTGTTGATAGTATTTTTCCTTCAAATACATATATTTCTTTATAAAAGACTATTTTGATGTATATATTTCTATAAAAGTCTATTTTTATACCATCATAGTGTGTAGACCCCAGTTTGAAGAGTTAACTATTTGCCATAACTACTACTCCAGGTTAGGATGGACCAGGGAACAGCAGCAATTAAGAGGTGATTCCATGCTCCACACAACCTCCCAATGAGAGGCTTTGCTGCCAGATGCAGTTTATGGTCATACCCAGGACAACTGGACAATTTCCTCACAGATGAAGAGGAGACTTGAGGTATGAGATATACAGTTCTATAGAAGAATGCCAATAATTCCATGGATGGAGCATGTGAGCAATGAAGAAGATTTAAGGAAGATGCAAAGAAAAAGGATGCTACATAGAATCAGCAAAAGACAGTTGAAAATTATAATAAGCATAATGAGGAAAGAGTGCTTGGAGAATTTGACACTCACAGGACATACTGAAGGTAGGAGGGATAAAGGGAAACAAGAAGTAACCTACCTAAAAAGCTTCTTTAAATGGATGGCAGTACATCGTGTTAGAGGGTTAGTGAAAAGATAAACTTTAAGTTGTTATTTTGTTGGTTATTGGTGTTACTTAAGAGATTACTGATGTGTTTTGGTGTCACATGGTCGTATCGTCTTGGGTCTTGGTATATTAGTTCAGTTACACGTGGATTTGTAGTAATAGTTATTACTACAAGGTGATATTTCGGTATCTTGGGTAATTCCATCTCAAATCATCCAGAAAAAAACATCTTTGACACCCTTACCTCTCAGATTTTTTTCAAATTTTCACCATATGTTGGTATCATAGAAACTAGAAAATCCTGAAAATTTGAGCGTCTAACTCTAAGCGGTTCCGGAAATATCGCACTTTTAGTATTTTATGAAAATCGTGTTTTGTTGCAAATTTCCGCCATTTTGAATTTACATTTTTGGGCATAAGTCCATTTCTAGACAAGGTTCAGTCTTGAAAATTTGCACTAAAATGGTTTTCCACATGAGGAATCCAAATATCATATCTAAAACCTCTGAAAATGAACCGTTTTTGAGTTATTGAACTTTTAAGCCGAGGTTTGGGTATTGGTCTCGCGCGTCCCAAAAAAACATGTGGCACTATGGGAAATTGAATTTTTTTTGTTTCTACACATTCTTGATAGTCTGAACTTGAATTCCTCCAAAAATGGTGTTTGGTTCTTTTCTCGTTAGCTCACAATTGAACCTCAAAGATGGGCCAATCACAGTGGACATTCCCAAATTAACTGCATCATGTGGTGTGGATACAATGTATTTGCAGCATTTATGAACCCATAAAAATTGTCATGTGATTAACCCATTTTTTAGGTTTAATTGTGAACTTGGGAAGAACGAACAGAAGCCCATTTTTCTGGTAATCAATGCAGGGGATATGGATACTAAGAAACAGTACCTATGCCGGGTGCGTATGTGGTATGATAGTACATTAAAGTCAAAAACTATCAAGACAACACAACATCTTATGAGTGTAAGGCAACATATGCTGTCACAGTTTTATCATAATCCTCGTCAGAAATAGTAAAGCTCCTTCCACTTGAGTTTGTTGTAGGTACATGGATGCTACAAATGATGTTTTTGAAAGGAACAGGACACTGGTCAGCATTGGAAGGCCAGTTGAATATTTTACGTGGACCATGGGGATGCATGAACTGAACATCAACATCACCTTCATTGAGGTTTACTTTCTGCACCAATCCGACCCACCAGAATGAGTTGTACACACATGTTATATATGTTGAAGGAGCAATATCTCCAATGTCAACATGAGTGAGGATTTTAAAGTCGTGAATATCAACAAAGGATTCATCCTCACTACAGAGTTTGTGTCCAATCTTGCATCCTGATTGTGGAACAAAGTGATGGCTACTTCTCGTCCCGGGTACTGTTTTCCCATCCACAAACCTCTTCTTCATTCTATTCCTCACCTCAACCATGTCTTCCTTGTCAATTCCAAAGAACACAATGGACTTCATTTCTGCTTGGCACACTTCCAGTAATGCTTTGTAAGTTAGAATCTGGTTGTTCAATGGTCTCTGCAAGCTTCGCTTTGCTGCATGCCGTTTAACAGCACCACCAATCCCATCACAAGGGGATTTTCCATGGCTGGTTGCAAAAAATATCCACTCAGCATCGATACCATAATCAAGGTTTTACAAACTAAGTTAGAATTTCTAAAAATAGCACAAATGAGATTTGTATTAAGAATGCCCAATGGGTAGTTATTAAATAAACATTATTATTATTTTTTGTTTTTATTAATTACCATTTATTTAATTAAAAAAAGAATATAATTTTATTACATATAAAATCATTTAAACTGTTTTTTTAATTTCTAGGCTATTATTGATAAAAATATTTAAATGAATTTTTAAATATTATTATATACTTCTTAAACTAAATTCATTTTTTTACAAAACATTCTACAATACGAGAAAAATGTGAATTAAGTTTTATCTTGAAAAAGAATGGGAGTCAAAATTTCAAAATCTGTTGGGAACAAATATAACTAAATACTGAAGATGCAGTGAAAAGCTTCATTAAGGTATTCATGTACAATCATGACAGTCAGAATGTAAAAGAGAACTGATCCATTTTGTAAATTATGAAATAGACATTATTTGTGAATGGCTTAGAAAACTTCTGGTGGTTACAGGATGCAATATAGAAGTTGTTCATACAGAATGGAAACATATTGGATTCTATATTGCAAATAATTTCAGAGATAAATTTAAATATAATTAAAGATTAATTCTTCTTTATTCCTTTCGTCCTTATCCGGTTACATGGCTTTACCTGCTACTTGCACCCTTGCATCAAACAAAATAGTTTCATCCAACTTAGAGAAACATCAGAAAGCAGTAATACCACTTCTTAAAGGAACAGCAAGTCAAAATAAAATTCAAGTTTTCCTGTTTGTGATGAAGTCAAGTGACTCCTTGTACACAGCTCTGTCTGAAGTGAGGCCCCTGAAACTGCCCATCTTTGAGGTTCAATTGTGAGCTAACGAGAAAAGAACCAAACACCATTTTTGGAGGAATTCAAGTTCAGACTATCAAGAATGTGTAGAAACAAAAAAAATTCAATTTCCCATAGTGCCACATGTTTTTTTGGGACGCGCGAGACCAATACCCAAACCTCGGCTTAAAAGTTCAATAACTCAAAAACGGTTCATTTTCAGAGGTTTTAGATATGATATTTGGATTTCTCATGTGGAAAACCATTTTAGTGCAAATTTTCAAGACTGAACCTTGTCTAGAAATGGACTTATGCCCAAAAATGTAAATTCAAAATGGCGGAAATTTGCAACAAAACACGATTTTCATAAAATACTAAAAGTGCGATATTTCCGGAACCGCTTAGAGTTAGACGCTCAAATTTTCAGGATTTTCTAGTTTCTATGATACCAACATATGGTGAAAATTTGAAAAAAATCTGAGACGTAAGGGTGTCGAGGTCTGGATGATTTGACATGGAATGACCCTCTTGCTATTGCAAGATAGTTTTTTTTTTTTGTATCTTATGGTCTCTTGGGAGTCCTACTGAGTAATCTACACAAGAACTACATAATAATATCACACTGTGAACACTGAACTCTGCTACTCGGCTGTAACTAGTATGGCTGCTGCTCATAATTATTTTGATCCCCTTGGTTAAGCCACCAAAACTTCTGTCTGGTGATTAATATAGGTTATTATTGTGGTCATCTGATTCTTTTTTTTTTTTTTTAATCATCTCACCCCAAGCAAGGCATTCCACTGCCACTATTGCGCATGGGGCTACATAGGGGAAGGTAAAGAGAAGGAGTGGATAGACATAGGGAATGTCAGGAGAAAGGTGACAGATGAGTAAGGATAGCGAGGATGAGGGTCGGGCAGATGGGAAGAGTGCTTGATAGAATGGGAGCAGGTTAGTGTGTTAGGAGGTGTGTATTGACCTTACATTTAAACTCCTGGAGATTGTAGCCGTCGGGGAAGCAATCGTTTGGAAGACTGTTGGAGTAGAAGTTACGGCTGCATTTTATCGGTTTCACTGTAAAAGGGTGGGATCTAGTTGCTAATCTAGTATCTAGTGCAAATTCGTATTTAGGGGGCACCAGTGATCTAAGTTCATCGGAGCAGTGGATTAACCCATTCTTATAGTTTTATTTGTTATCTGACAATCAGTTTTCAACTACATATGTCAGTGTCAACACTACTTTCTATATGACACTGAGAGCTAAAAAGGATCGGAAGATATGAAGAGCCATGATTGAACATAACACATAAGCTGTAAATATATCAAATTTGTTTCTTAATACTGTGAGAAAGATAGTGAGTGAGCGAGAGAGTGAGAGAGACAGAGCGAGAGAGTGTGAGAGAGAGAGAGCAAGAGTGTGAGAGAGAGAGAGAGAGAGAGAGTGTGAGAGAGAGAGAGAGCGAGAGAGTGTGAGAGAGTGAGAGAGAGAGCGAGAGAGAGCAAGAGAGAGAGGAGAGAGAGAGCGAGTGAGAGAAAGAGAGAGAAAGAGAGAAAAGAAAATTAAGTAAAAAAGGTATGACTAAAGACAGATATGTTAAGGTTTTGTTTACAACAGTTTTAATTTCAAATTTATATACCAAAAAAAAAAGAAAGGCTTCTGAAATGTATTATTTGATTCTGTTGCAAAGCCTAGAAAAGAATGTTTTGTGTGGGACAATGAATTAAATCAGGATTTAATCAACAAAAGAACATTGTTATTCCATTTCACTATGTCACGACAACTTTCCAACCCATTAGACAAATGCCTCATCTAGAAAGGAAGTCTGATGTTTAACCACAAAGTTAAGACAATAGCTTGCTAAATTTTTATAACACATTTCATCTGATGACATGGATATTTGAAGGACACCTGACAGAGTTGAAAGTTCAATTAAAATAACTCAGCCATTGCTCACATGTAAAAACTGCTTTTTTATCCAACAAAGTCTAGTTGTTAAAATTTTAAAATTCTTGAAATGTATTTTTTCTCTGACAATATTGATTATCATGGTGCAGGCCAAAATAAAAGACTTCAATTTCAAAGGTTACACTTCACTTCCTATGAATCAAGACTGCTGTTTTAAGTTACTTTTATGTTCCTCAAAGACAAAATGCTTCCTTTTATTTTGAGAATTCCTCTTTGGTGCTGAAGTTAAATATACACTGGGGGAAGAATTTGTGAAGAATAAATTCTGGGGCATGAATCCACTTTTCCCTACACTGTTTCATAACCAGATTGATTTCTGAAAATATGATACATTTCATGAAAATATGATACACTAGTTGATAGAAAAAAGTGCCATCAAGTTTGGGATCTCCTGGGTGCATTCAAGTGAAAGGATCTTTCTTGATAGTGATGTCCATTTGAACTCTGTTGCACCAGATTGCAAATATTCTTTTACTAGCAGTATAGCCCAGCGTTGCTCGGGTGTAATGAAAGCTTTAAAACTAATCCATGGTACTGGAGCTCAGACTCTTTGGACGTTGGCACAAAAGACTAAAAAGCAATAGTTATTTCCGGTAAAAGCGAAACTGTAGACTGAAAGAAAAATGAATGGATGTAAATCAAATAAGTTTATTTTAGTCATAAACTGAATTTTGAAGGCTAAATAAGTCCTCTGAGTAAATGGTATCATGGCTGAGACTAAGAACTACATTTATACCTACTTAGAGCCAAACCCGAAGCAGAAACTAAAATAAAAGGGCTGAAAAAAAATACAGACATACAGGTAGATAAACAGACATACACACAAACATCTTGCCATATATATATATATACTATCGATTTTCTGCACTATTGTAAGAACTGCAACCTAGAAACTTCTGAATATCGTTTCTTATGTCTTTGTCTATGAGTGTATCCAATTTGATTAAAATCGGATCACTCCTTCTACAACCCTATTTTTTTGATTATCGATATTTATCGGGGGTACCTCGACACAAAACCTAGCTAAGAACACTCACAGGCGCTTATAGTACAACTGTGTAAATTTTCAAGAAATTCGATTCAGCCGTTTCAGAGTCTATAGGTAACAGACACACACACAAAGTTCCATTTACAAATAAGTTTAGATGGAGAGGGGGCATGGTTGCCTGCCCCCTCTCCATAAAAGAATATTTGAGATCATATGATCAACAATGGTTGTTTGGGGGGGGAGGGGGTAAAGAAACACAGATATTTATCTATCTATTTATGAAACTAAATGCTTATAAACCCCCACCTCAGACCATCTCATTCAATACTGAATGTACTGTCAAAGTTTGAGATTTTCTTGGCTTAAAAAAATATACTTTGTAAAGACATGGACTCAAATTGGTTTCTTTCATTAACTGCACACCTCAAGTGTAGTCTCCTATTTATAATTCTAATAAAAGTTTTGTTCCTAAACAAAAAAGAGGTTTGGGCATGTGCTAACATAGCAGTGAAATAAAAATTCCCTTTTTTTTTTTTTAAAATTCTAACCGTCACTCGTAGCAAATCATCTGCATATGGACAGAAAATGAGTTCAGCAGATGTACATGAATAGAGGGATGTGTGTCGTGGTGCATTGGATATCGGCTTGGAATGAGAAATCAGGGAGCCGAGTTTGAATTCCAGTTGAATTCATTGCGTTCACTTACGTGCAAATACCCTTGGGAAAGGTATTAATCCGTCTATTCCTTCCAGTTATGGGTTAAATAACAGGACAGATTGGGTTCTATAGCCTTTGCTGGCAACCAGTCTACTGCAGAAAGCAATGGCAACCTACTGCGAGATAATCTTCTGCCCAGTCAGTCATGTCTCTTTCGAGACATGATCGTCCAAGCGTGTTTCACATATGGCACTTAACTGACTGACATGAATAGAAAGGGATCTAAGACAAGGATGTGTCTTCTTTCCAGATTTATTCAACATATACAGCAAGGCAACTCCAAGAGAACTACAAGCTCTGCCAGGATTTATCAATGATGGCCACAATCTTAATATAAAATATGCAGATGATACTGTGTTGATAGCAGGAATGGAAAGAAAACAAAAAATTTCGTTGAATATAGTGATGGAAAGCAGGCAGAAAAAACTGAGCAAACTACAAGAAAACTGAATGCATGGCCATCAGCAAAAAAAAAAAAAAAAAAAAAAAAAAAAAAAGGTCCAAAATGTTAATTAAAGAAACTAAAATTAAGCAGGTAGAGAAATTTAAATACCTGGGAAGTGTTTTAACAGAGGACAGAATGTGTAACACAGATCCAAAAATGTATTAGTCAAGGACACATTCTAGAAGCTAAACAGTATTAAGAGACAGGAAAATTTTGTTGGAAACAAGAAAAAGAGTGATGATCTCTTACGTGATATCTGCCCTCCTATATGGCAGTGAATGCTGGACTCTCTCCTCAAAGATGAAGAAAAGACTCAAAATAACAGAAATGTAGTTTTACAGAAGGATGGCTAAGGATTCTATGGACTGAATGTGTGAGCAACAACAACAAGGTTTTGGAGAGAATGGAATCAAAAAGAAAACTTATGCTTAACATCAGGAAGAGACAGTTGAAGTTTCTGGGACACATGAGGAAAGAGAGCTTGGAGAATCCGATACTCACCAGGTAGATAGAGGGAAAGAAGGGCAGGAAAAAACGGCATGTGACACACTTGATGGAATTAAGCAAATGGATGGCAAAGCAGGGTTTGATAGAAATAATAAGACAAAATATATAAGGAACTACAAGGGACAGCAAGATGTGGGAGGCCACGATTTCCTACGTTGTGAAAGAACCTGGCAAATAAAAGAACTGTCAAAAAAACAAATTAGACTGTACTTCTTTCAATCTAATTATAAAAGTGTTATTTAATACAGTGATACTCAAAGTGTGGTATCGTCTGCCGGTATGCAGAGGTTTGACAGAAAAGAAAGAAACTATAGTAAAACTCTATGGCATTATTAGATTCAAATTGCTTACAAAGTATTAATATTAACTTTAAATATTTTTTGTGGATTTTTAAAAATATATACCCTTGAAACCAGTGGCCATAACTAATATAGCACAAATATGGTACCGGTCAATGGCGCATTGGGAAGACTTGTTACGTCAATGATAATTGCCCTTAGAATGAACAAAATATCATGTCCTCATGTTTATTACAGATAGTCTCAAAATGTCCCTGAAATAGTACATATCTCAATAAAAAAAAAAAAATTCCAGAGTTCACAGCCCCACCCTCTTACTCAGCTGGATTGGCTTGCTTTGCTTGCCGGTCCCTGGCACATTGGAAAAAAAAAAAAAAAATACACTGGTCTGCCACATCAGATACTTTGAGAAGCACTGATTTAATAGACAATGACTTCACTTATTTCTATACAAAAAAAGTATTATTAATTTTCATTTGATTTGTTTTGCAGGGGGTTACATAGGAGGAAAGTTATGAGAAAGAGTGACAGGTTATAGGGGGTGTCAGGAAGTGGGTAAGAGAAGGATGAGAATACTGATGAGAGTGGAATGGACAGAGAAAGGACCATGAGAGAGAGGATGCTATTTATTTTTAAATTACAAAAAGAAAAGAGAACATTTCTGAAATAAGTTTCATTCTTTTTTCAGACTTAAGCCTGTGACCAGCACAAAGTTGATACTGATTCATCATAGCCACCTAGTTGTTAGAGCAGGACATCTGCATCACTCTACCAAACATAAAATAACCAAATGCGTACCAAACGTCATATGACAACAAAAGATGTTGTCCAACAAACTTTAGCGAGAGTTTTCTTGAAATGTATTTATAGCGAGGAAAAATGGCCACGATTAGTGAGCATTTATTAGAGTGGGCATCAGAAATAGCAGACAAGAATTTGGTGGTGTCCTCCTGCCGCCCATGCAAATGACTGAAGCTCTGCACAAGACAGAGTTCCTCAGTTCACTTCTGCACTTTTTATGGTAGCAATTGCATTCACTGGGGGGGGGGGACTTATAATGGTGCGATTAGCATTAGTTCTAAGTTCAAGTTTCATCACCTGACATGTTTGATTTTTTTTTTTTTAATCATTTCACCCCAAGCAAGGCATTCCACTGCCACTATTGCACATGGGGCTACATAGGGGAAGGTAAAGAGAAGTAGTGGTTAGATATAGGAAATGTCAGAAGGAAGGTGATAGATGGGTAAGGATACGGAGGCTGAGGGTTGGGCAGATGGGAAGAGTGTTTGAGAGAATGGATGCGAGTTAGTGTGTTAGGTGTCTATTGACCTTACATTTAAACTCCTGGAGATTGTAGCCGTCGGGGAAGCAATCATGTGGAAGGGAATTCCACAGTCGAAAAGTGCGAGAAAAGAAACTATTGGAGTAGAAGTTGCGGTTGCATTTTATCGGTTTTGTGACAGTCGGGTATCTCTTGATTGAAGTTTTGATTTGTGGTGGTTTTAATATATCAAGGCACATAATGAAAGAATTTTGAGATTTGTATTGAACATTATATTTTGACAATCTGCAGTGTTTTATAGACTATAAAGACATGACGGATTTATTTTTTACAGTTTATCAACACTTCAGTTTTGTTGCTGTGTTTATGTTACCAGGAACATCTGAAACAGTTGTCAGAGGCAGTGGCTTTTGATCAAAATGCTCTTTGCATACGAGTAAAAGAAATTGACTGTTTGATGCATGTTTTGTTGAATTCAATGACAGAGCGACAACGCAAGTTTTCCAAATATGCTGAACAATTTCAACGTGTTAGTGAGACACTTTCTATTTTAAATCGTGTCAGAGGTTCAATTGATAATTCCTAAAATGGAGCAATTGAACCAAATTTTACCTGAGTCAGAACAGTTGGAATCTTTTAGCTTTAAATTGATTCACTGAATTGGACTTGAATGTATTCCTTTGTAATTTTGTTAGGGCTTCCGTTTTGAAATAAAAATACTCTAATGAAAAACAAAATCAATTATTGAAGTACTAAGTTTAAAACTGAAACCTCTTTTGGATTGCTAGGGGGTCACTTAAACAATACCCAGTCTTCCACACTAAGTACTGGCTGGTTTTGACAATGCCTAACTTCAGTGATCAAACGAGTACCAGTTTTTCACATAACAAGCAGAAGGTTAGTAAACCTAATTTATTGATGATTCCCTTCGACCTCTGAAATCGAATTTGTCTGCTCAAAATCAAAAGGTCGAACTTTACATATGTGGATAAATGAAAAGAGAAATTATTTTTGAACCATTTTAGTATTTGATGGCAAAAAAGACATAGGGACATATTAATCCCCTTCCCCCTTCACTCACACACACACATTTCAGCACGATACGTTCAGATACTAAATTTTTTTAAGTATATAATGTTTAAAGAAAGCTTTCAGCAAATTACCAAATGTTAGAAGAGTGAGTAATTTATAGCAGAAAACATTACTGTATACAAAAAGCAAGTGAGTTGAACATAAAGCAAGAAATTACAATAATGAAAACATCCTATTTACATGTGGACTATTGTGCTCATCTACATTGTCGTCATCACCATGTTTCAGCTTTTGTAGCTTCTAGCCTTCATCAGGTGGATGTTGATCAAGTTTGGTTAGTTAAAAGTGACTGACAAAATTAGAGCTGATGATATTGAGCACTAAGGATAACATTAGTTTGCGAGAGGCCATAAAATTGTATGTATAAAATTCTGTGACCAAATTTGGGAGAGAAATTTTTTAATTAAATAATTATTTCATCCCAAGCAAGGCAGGACTGCCACTGGTGCACAGGGGGTTACAGTGAGAGAAAAAAACAGGGAATGTTGAGAGGTTGTTGGTATATGAAGAGGTGGATATGTTTTAGGGAGGTAGAAGATGGGAATTGATGTTGCATTTAAACTTTAAAAAAAGTTAAGTGGGTACAAAATACAGTTGGTTTTACTATGATTTTAGCTTAAGAAATTACAAAACTTTACTAAATTTTCATTAATTTTTTTGAAAAATTAAATATTATTTAATATACAAAATAATCTCAATATTTCAAAAACAATTTAAGAATTAAAATAACAAATATTTATTTAATAAAAATGCAATATTGTTTCTTTGCATATCTTTTCCTAAGTTAGAAAATTTTTCTGTGAGGATTTCAACACACTTGAACAGGTTGTAAAATGATTCTAGCATATATAAGATGTATTAATTTGAATTTTTATAATTTTGATCTTTTTTTTTTTTTTTTTCAATTTTAACATTGTTATTAATACTTTTTAACCTTGAGGAGATGATGCAAATTTCTGATGAAAATGAATATTTGATGATGTTATCTTGTGCTCATTAACCAGCGCAGCTGTTAATGCTAAGTGCTTCTCTGTTACACAAGTGGCAGCTTTATAGACACAAGTATGACTAATATGTATTTGAATGAATAAATAAACATAAGAGTTAATGGTAACAAATCGACAGTAGAAAGTATTATGTGATTAGTTAATAGACTATAAGGCTGTATAAGTACCCTATACAAGGTTGGGGTGTGCGAAAAGTTCTAAGGCAGACCAGCTCCTGGAAATCACACCAAATGTAGCATGTGATTCATGCTAAGAAATACAAGGTCTGAATTGAATTTACCGGCAAGTCAGGAATCTTTTTCTATAAGGAGTTGATCTGTGGTGACCCCAATATATACTGGGTGTACTCGAAGGGATACCAAAGTAGGCTTTTGCACTTGATGTCATACCAGAGCATTGAAAGATCTAGAAGGTTGACATGGAAGATAAACTTGTAGCCGTAAGGTGCAGAATCAGGTTTTAAAGGATGTCAATACACAATGTGCAAAGAAAAATTGACAAAATTAATGAAAAACAGACATGGCTGGTGTGTGAAAAATCAACACCAATATATATTCATATTTGGTGTTATCTCGACTGGGAAACAACCCCAGAAATCTCAGTGAAGCTAGAAATTGAAAAGGAAGAACCAATAAGGTCACTCCTGGGTCATGGAAACACCCAAGTTGATGACCAAAGATTGGCAGTTGATCTCTTATCTGATCTAGCTTTAATATCTCAGTGTGGGGGGACTGTTGGGTCACATTCAATGCCTCAATAATTAAGCTAGTTACATTCCATCATTCCCAATCAAATTCTAAACTACCACAAATAATGATGAATGAATGTCTCCTCAGGAAGGTCCTATACCTTGAGCAAATATTGGGCCTTAAACAAAACCCAAAACTCAAGTAAAACTCCTACATATGATGCATCACTGTTGGTTCCTAGTATCATTCCAGTAAGAAGCCTGACCCCTTGTGTTATTCTTTACCAGAACCCGATGTGGCTTAAAAGGGAGTACTGCTGTCATATTTGGGCAGAAGTTGCCCAGTCCTCACTCTCTAGTCTAAAAGTGTCTCCGTGTCCTTGTGGGTGACAAATTACTTTCTACTCAACAAACCCTACCTCTCTCTCTCTCTCTCACTGACAGGATGTGGTAAAACCTCTCACTGCTTTATAACTACTTCCATGGAATGTGCTTAGATGAACTGCATTCCTTACTTCTAACATTTTGAAACTTCATGGTTACGAACCACCATACTATGCACATCGTAGTGAACCACCCTTGTTCTCTCCATATTCTATTCGTGAGAAGTAAGTTCCATTCAAGCTTCATGGAATGAGAAGACATATTCCAGTGATCGAAATAAAAGGTTTGGTTGAAAATGCATAGCAGGAAGAAGGCTAGAGTGTACAACGGCCGAAAAGTTATAAACATGGCAATAAAGACGAGGAAAACAATTCAAACAGTGTAAATAATATTTATATTGGTTTCTGAAAAGGCCAAATTAATACCATGTTCATTATAGTGTCCAACAGTCAAATGAGGAGAAACTGATGCTTAAGGTATTGTCATTGGTTGACTTCACTTTAGCTTGGTTGGTTGATTTTGTTCAGCAACATATCAACACGTCTGTGGGTTATTTAATGCCGAAATCTAAATATTTTGAAATACTTGTTTCTCCAACAGCTACAATCTCCAGGAATTTAAATGTAAGGTCAATAGACATCTATCACAGTAACTCACATCCATCCTTTCAAGATCTTTTTTCATCTATTTTACCCCCATCCTTGGTATTCTCATCCGTCTATTACCCTTCTCTTGACATTTCCCATAACTAACCCCTCTTTCTCATCACTTTCTTCTATGTAACCCACTGCGCAACAGTGGCAGTAAAATGCCTTTTGCTTGGGGTGAGATGATGTTCTGGAGTAGTTTTCGCACTGAAGGTTATAATTGTGCTATGTCGGTTGCTAATCAACTTAACGCACCCAAAATGTTAGGAACTTGGTAATCTTCCACTGAAAGCTGACTCCTTAGTATTCAGCTAACTGTCGACTAATATCAACTGCCTAGTAGTTCTCCTGAACTCCTATGAACTTCCCAAGAACTCCTATGAACTTCCCAAGAACTCCTGAACTTCCCAAGAACTCCTGAACTTCCCAAGAACTCCTATGAACTTCCCAAGAACTCCTATGAACTTCCCAAGAACTCCTATGAACTTCCCAAGAACTCCTATGAACTTCCCAAGAACTCCTATGAACTTCCCAAGAACTCCTATGAACTTCCCAAGAACTCCTATGAACTTCCCAAGAACTCCTCCTTAATGAACTTCCCAAGAACTCCTATGAACTTCCCAAGAACTCCTATGAACTTCCCAAGAACTCCTATGAACTTCCCAAGAACTCCTATGAACTTCCCAAGAACTCCTATGAACTTCCCAAGAACTCCTATGAACTTCCCAAGAACTCCTATGAACTTCCCAAGAACTCCTATGAACTTCCCAAGAACTCCTATGAACTTCCCAAGAACTCCTATGAACTTCCCAAGAACTCCTATGAACTTCCCAAGAACTCCCTGAACTTCCCAAGAACCTCCATGAACTTCCCAAGAACTCCTATGAACTTCTCTCATTAACTTCCTGTTAATTCTTATTAATATAGGAGAAAGAGTCCATTATCTGAGGAATAGGTGTGTTTCCCCATAACAGATGATAAAAAAAAAAAATCTTATAGATTCAACTACAGATAAATGTGTTGTCGGTAATACTTAAAAAAAAAAAAAAAAAGAAAAATAATAATGTGTTACTGGTATTTTTAATTGAATAGTTTTGTTTTAGCTTGTGAGTTCACTATTTACAGCTGGGACCCTAACAGGTACTACTATACTGGGTTAGGGTGAACCTGAGAACAACAGTAATTAAGAGATAGTTCGACACTTATTAAAACCTCCATTCTTCCAATCAAATGCCTTGCTGCCAGACGTAGTTTATACCCATGACAAAGTTTGGCTTATTGGGCCAGCTATTACAATACAGATAATCTTAAGCAAGATCTGTATTATACGACTGCTTATTAAACACTTTCTCAAATCAATAAAGAGGAAAGATTTATCAGCAATGATATCACAAGATATCAGCCTTAAAACTTTCCCTTTCTGTCAATCAAGTAAATAGAAAGAAATCGGAGGCTACCTTTGACATCTGAACAAATACTGTAATAGCAACCATTCACAATGACTACTCTCCAAATTACTAACTAGCGGAGAAAACTATATACTAATATATAAATAACAAAAGATAATAACCGAAAAAGCTTCGCTAATGATTCATATAGATTAACTTCAGCCACCAACACATTTATATTTGGACTATTTTTGTCTCCTGAAAGGGTAAGTAACGGTTGCAAATTTGATTCATATGGGGTGGGGACGAGTAGAAACTTGAGGAGGATTGGGAGTGATGAGAGAGAAAAAAAAGACTCTCTCAAAGACAGATAGTTATCTGCTTTTCTTTACAAAAGGAGTGTTCTTTGCCTTTAAAATGAAAACTGATATGAAATCTAACATTTATAAACATGGCTTGCTGTTGAGTAGCACCAAGTTTGTGTTTAAATGCATGGATAAGAATTTACCAGATTTGATTCAAGGGAGGAGTGGGTGGCCTAACGGTTAATAGCACAGAAAAAGAAATTTGATCCAGGAATTGAATATGCATATGTGGGGATCCTATTTTAGCAAACACTGACTCCAATCCCACCTATGAACTACTTTTTACCCATAGCTAGATAGAGGAGTGATTCCACTGCTGTTTTAAATTCAGAGTTCTACTTTTGCTAGAGTGGTTGGCACCCAAGGCTAAAGAGCCCAGTCTGCTTTACTATTTTACACACAGCTGCGGTTGAGAGTTGCTTTTTTAAAGGCATTAGTGTGAATTGAACTTAAACTCAAAAAGAATGTGGACTGGATTTGCTGATTCCATTTGTTTAATATACTGTTAACTTACATGAATGCAATGTTATTTTTGATTTTAAAAAAAGTAAGTGAAAAGAGAAAAAAGAAAAAAAAAAGAAAATAATGGCCCTGCTTTAAAATAACTCTTCATGTCTTTTTAAGTGGCTAAAATGATTTGAAATGAAACATTTATTTCCCATGAATGGCCACTTTGTGTAAATAGCTGACAGATACTTCTTTTATGGTAGAAACTGCCATCTTTAATTTTTCTTAATTGGCCAGAAATGTTAAAGGTCAGACTTTAAAACAACTTCTAAAGTTTTTTTTAAATATGATGAAGCAAAACATCATGAGAGGTTGTTTCATATTTTCTATGCACAAGAAACTGGAAATCAATATATACAGGAAAATAAAATATATTTATGGTTTTTATTAGAAACATATATTCAAACCAATATGCTTATTGAATCTTGCATATTTATTGCATGATTATTAAGTGTTGTGGAACCTGGACTCACCCACTGCTATATTAATAGGTGTGTGATGGCAGTAGGAGTGTGAGAGGAGTGGAGAGAGCAGACAGTAGCACTGTGCGCATGACCGCAGTCTACTACCAAGGACTATACTGCATTCCTAAGCTTATTTGTACCTTCTTCTTTGTGACCTTTTTTGAATGTAGAACTTCTGACTGAGATAAGAAGCTTTGAGTTTTGTTTAATGGCATATCAACCTCTGTAGGTTATTTAATGCCAAAAAGGTGGGGTTTTAAAGTATTTTTTTAATGTTTGATTATAGTGAGAAAGTTGATTTACTGCAGCCACTTCCCCATCGTCGAAATATGGCCTTCCTTTGTCTTTTCTATAAATACTTTCATGGCTTCTGCTCAGATGAACTTAAGTCACTGATGCCTCCTCAACAGGTGTTTACTCGTGCAACCAGACTGGCAACTGGGTCCCACCCATTCACAGTCAGGTTAGCCAAATGCAGACGACAATTCTACTCCTGCAGCTTTTTCTCTCACACTTCCAGCCTGTGGAACTCGCTCCCGTATTCTTGCTTTCCTGACGGCTACAACCTCCAGAAATTTAAATGCAAAGTCAATACTCATCTACTAACCACTGGACTCTAGCTCTCTCCCCACCTCCGTATAACCTTCCCTTTCTCTCCACCTATGTATCTGTCATCGCACCTGCTTTCTCAGCTTTCTATTGTTCCTTTCTAACTAGTTTGTACTCCTCACTCTTTTCTACATAATCTTTTTACATTTATGTAGCCCCCTGCACATCAGTGGTGTTTCTGCCTTGGCTCGGGGTAAAATGATTAAAAAAAAAAAAAAAAAAAAATTTTAATGAAAATTTTTGGTTTTCATTCTTTTTTATTTTAGAAAACTGAGAATGTATTTTAGTTTTGTATTCAAAATGTTTTGATGAGAATAATCTTTTCCTTAAAATATAAATGGTAATAATTTTTTCTTCAAAAATGTATTGGTGGTAATATTTTTCCTTAGAAAATGTATATATTTCTATAAAAGTGTATTTTTATATTTTCATAGTGTTTTGACCCCAGTTTGGTAGGGGGGTTAACTATTTGCCAATAGCTGGGACCCTAACCGGTGCTATCACTCTGGGTCAGGGTGGACCTGAAAACAACAACAATTAAGAGGTTTTTCCATGCTCCTCAGAACCTGCCAATAAGAGGCCTTGCTGCCGGATGCAGTTTACCGTCATGCCTAGGAACACTGAGATAAGAAGGATGCACAGATAATGCAACATTATCAACAAAGAAAGTATAACTGACAAACCAAGTTCAAATTCCACTTCTGTCTGTGCATTTCACATTGTACTAATACCCTTGTAAAAGGCAGAAATTCACCTCTTCTCCTCCAGCTATGGGTTATATAGTAGACAAAGCTTTCTAACATTAGGTGGCAGTAAATCTAGGAAAGGGAAGGATTTTTCAAAATTAAAAACTTTGGAGAAGTCAATGGAAACTTTCTGAGGAAAACATAACAAATGTCAAATATTAAAAGGAAAATTTAGATGGCCATGATTCATATATCCTGAATAAAATCCAACTATAAATTTAAGGAAAGACATTGTGACTTATTCTGACAGAGATGACTAGTCAAATTTTGATGAGAAACGGAAAAAAAAAACAAGAGCATCACTGAAGGGCAGTGAGGCTTGTGTGATTGTTCATTAATGTCTATTTGAAAAAGTATTTCCTACTTTACTGAGGGGAAGGATAGAAAAAAGAACAGAGGAATTGGTTAAGCAAGGAGTGGTACACAGGAACACCCTCGACACTAAAAAACAAAAAACAAAAAACAAAACAAAACAACAATCTATTCACTACATTACATGAATGAAATCCTTTATATATATATATATATATATATATATATATATATATATACACACACACACACACACACACACACACACACAGAGTAGACAAAATAATGGGAACAATCCTCTATTACAATAAAGACATGTGTGTGTGCATATATATATCTTCTGTCACTCTTATGGAGAGAAACAATATTGAGGCAGTGTCAGCTCTGTTCATTCTTTTTACTACCAGTTATTAAACCTCTTGCTCTAAGATTGCTCGTTAATAGTGCCTAATTATTTTACTTTTTTTTGCAAAAATCATGTTGTCAAGTAGTAAAGAAAAAAAAAGGAAATATATATATATATATATATATATATATATATATATATATATATCCTCTCTCTTATAATAAAGACTGTCTGGTATTTATTTGTATTTCCCTCTTGTCACGCGCTGAGGCTTGGATTATTTAGTTTTTATTTTATGTCTTAACGTAAGATACTCAGGAGTTGGTACGTCAACCATATGAATTTAAGCACACAATTGTATTGGCAAATAAGTTTGATTGTTAAACTAAATTAGAGTGACCATCAACTCTCTCTCTTTCTCTCTCGATATATATATATATATATATGTTGCTGTCATTTTAGATGGCATATCAATATAAATATTTTGCCGTCATTTTTTATACCAGGAGCCCACTCATCATAGATAACTGGGAAAATGTGATTATACTGTCAAAAGCTTGTTTATTTTTATGTTTGTTGATTTAATATTAGCAGTACTTAATTTTTTTGCTAAAATTGTTGTTTTTTGTACAGATATTATTTAAAGAAGTTTATTAAAATCAACAGTCAGGGCTATTTAAGAATTTTAAGTGACAAACTTCATCCTATGGTTCAGGAGCTGTTTCTGGAAGGAAATGTCATCTTTCAGGATGACAATGCACCTATTCATAGTGCTAAAGTTGTAACTGAATGGTACAAGGAACAATTATGTGAAGTAGAACATTTTATCTAGTCACCACAGTCCCCAGATCTCAACATCATTGAACATTTAGGTTCATTTAAAAAAAAACAAGTGAAAAGTCAATATCCCCCAACTGCATTGAAAGAATTGGAGACTGTTTTAGCTGAAGAATGGATAAAAATTCCTCTGGAAAAAAATCAAACTTTGTAGGAATTGATTCCATATAGAATTCATGCTGTAATTACTGCCAAAGACAGTCCTACCTCATACTGGAATAAATTTTTTTGAAATTTCAAGATGCCTCCATTATTTTATCCACTCCCTATATATATATATATATATATATATATATATATTTTAATTCAGATACTTCAATCCAAAGGAAAAAAGCAGGAAGGTAAATTCCAAAAAACCCGATCCTAATTAATATTAAAAATTTATTTTAATATTAAAAAATGATACAGGAAGAGAGCTCCATGTAATAAAATATTACAGAGCAAATATATATATTAAAAAAGGATTAATTCAAAGATGTTGAATGGCCATTTCGATATGACGATCCCCACGGGGAGCGACACATCACCTCAGCAACAGAAAAAAACCTTTCAGAAACTGGAGAAAAATTAGTCTACTTTTCCTTTTTAAATAGATTGCAAAGAAATTAAAAAATGTGTGCGTGTGTGTGTATATGTGTGCATGTATGTGTACACATGTATATTATGTCTATGTGTGTGCGTGTGTGTGTATATGTGTGCATGTATGTGTACACATGTATATTATGTCTATATGAATTTTTTGTATATAGGTGTGTACACACACATGCATATATATGTATATGTGTGTATGCGCATGTATATGTATATTAGTGTGTAATAAATTGAATGTATGTGTGTGTATGTGTATGTATATATGTATTCTTATTCGTTAAATGGTGTGTGTGTGTATATATATATATATATATATATATATATATGTGTGTGTACTTCTATTGATATGTATATATAATAATTGTAATTTTTTTTTTTTTTTTTTTTTTTTTTTTTTTTACCTAGTATTGTCTTTATTTAGTTTAATTTCAAATGACCTAATTTTTTTAAAAAAATAATTTTATTTCAAATCCTATATCTTTTTATTCCCTTTTATCAATAATTTATGCCTTTTTAAGTAAAGGCTTTTTTTAATACTTCAACGTTTTGGGGAAATTAGATTTTTGAATTTGTCCAGCGTCTGTAATATTTAAAAAAAATTTTTTTCTTTAGTTTCTTTCTTTTTCCCTCCCTTCCTTCTTTTATCTCTCTTACCAACTTTTTTCCGTGTTGCTTTAAATGATTCAACACGGGGTCTGTTAATTTTTAGTTACATTCTCCCCTTTTTTTTTGCAAACCCAGACGATGTCAATTTTTTTTTCTTTTCTTATTTATTTGATTTTATTCTATCCTTTTCTTTTTCTTTTTCCTTTTCTTTTTCTTTCCCTTTATTTTTATTTTTATTTTATTTTTTATTTTTTTTATTTTATTATTATTTATTTTTTAATTTCTTTGCAATCTATTTAAAAAGGAAAAGTAGACTAATTTTTCTCCAGTTTCTGAAAGGTTTTTTTCTGTTGCTGAGGTGATGTGTCGCTCCCCGTGGGGATCGTCATATCGAAATGGCCATTCAACATCTTTGAATTAATCCTTTTTTAATATATATATTTGCTCTGTAATATTTTATTACATGGAGCTCTCTTCCTGTATCATTTTTTAATATTAAAATAAATTTTTAATATTAATTAGGATCGGGTTTTTTGGAATTTACCTTCCTGCTTTTTTCCTTTGGATTGAAGTATCTGAATTAAAATATTTTGCTCCTACCTTTTGGTAGTTGAGCTCTCTTGGTTTATTCCCGGATTTTTTCTACCAATACAACACCACCTTTCCTATGGAGAAATTTACCCCGGAGTATTCTTTGAAGAATATTCCTTTTCCTAATCTGGATTCCTTTCTCTTTCATCTTACGGAAAAAATTGAAAGTTTTGTGAGGAGACTTCGATGGAAAGCCTACTTTTACCTGCGTTCAAATCTGATTCTTCTCCTTGATTCTAAGCAGAGTGCTTGTAGATTGAAAACTCTAAGAACTCCACCGGTATGCAAATTTTTAAACTCGTTTGAAAGACCTTTTAATTCTGATCCCCAAAATCAAGTTCCGGGGTATCAAATGAATTCCAGGATTTATTAAAGTCGAACATTAATACCTTAAAGAATTCCAAAGACCTATGGATTAAATCGACAAATCAAATAACATTTACAAGTGTAATACCACCAATTACCTAAATATCCTTAAAAATAGTATAACTAGTCATTACAAAATAGACAGAGGTAACCTAATTTTATCAGAAATTAACTCCGATATGGCTAAATTTGCAAATGAACTAAATATTAGTGATAGAATTGGAAAAATTTCTACCAAAGAAGCTTACATTTTATTTAAGGACCACAAGCCTAATTTCCAAAATAAATTGACAAACTAGACTAATTAATCCTACTAAGAGTGAATTAGGCATAGTTTCTAGGGGGGTTCTGAAGAACTTAACAGAGGAGTTACAATCCATTTTACAACTGAATCTTTGGAAGAGTTCCTTAGATACCATAAAATGGTTTGATAATATCAATGACAAATCTAAATCCACTTCTAAATTTGATATTGTGGATTTCTATTCCTCTATATCAAAAAAAAAACTTTTGTGGATTGTTTAGACTTTGCCAGGGGTTATGTTAATATTTCGGATTGTGACTATAGAATTATACTGGGAACTAGAAAATCTATTCTCACCTTTGATAATTCTACTTTGACTAAAGAGCCTTGAGGATAGTTTTATTGTCCCCATGGGAGCCTATGATTCTGCCCAGGTATCAGATCTAATAGGCATTTATATTTTAGATATTTTAGGTAGATTTTTAGACCCTAAACTAATAGGCCTATATCGGGATGATGGACTGATATGTATTCCCAATTCCAATGGGCCTTACACTAATAGTATACATAAGAAAATTATTTTATCTAAATTTTCTTGGTTTTAAGGTTGAGGTTACTTCCAATCTCAAAATTGTAAACTATCTAGATATCACCCTTAACTTAAAGAATGGTTCCTACCAACCCCTTCCTCAAAGAAAATAGTTCCCCCACCTATATAAATAGTTTATCCAACCACCCTAAGAATATTATAAGACAAATACCCAAGATAGTAAATAATAGGGTTAACCAATTATCTTCCAATATAAAAATTTTCAACGCAAGCAAAGAAATTTACGATAAGGCCCTTCAGAAAGCGGTTTTGTTAATAAGTTAAAGTATGATAAGCCTGCTATAAACCCTGAATCTTCAAAAACTAAAACACCCGAAAAATGTAGAAAAAGGAAGATAATTTGCTTAACCCTCCTATTGTAAGCTAACTAATATAAATATTGGTAGGTATTTTCTCAAATTAATTGATAAACATTTTAATAATAATAACAATCCCTTAAATAAAATTCTTTTAATAGATTCACCCTAAAAATTAGTTATTCTTGCACCTCTAATATAGATAATATAATTAATTCCCACACAAATGTTTTAACGAACCTAAATACGGAAGCTAAATCCGGAATTGTCGACAATGCAATTGTTATTCCCAGTGGATGCCTGCCTGTGCAAGGCAAATGTAAATCCACTCATGTAATTTATGAAGCCCGCATTTCTCCATCTAATAACAAGGACAGTTACCGGAGCTATATTGGCATGTCCGCGGGCTCTTTCAAACAGAGGCTTTATAATCACAGGTACTCGTTTTCGAACCCTAAACAGAGATTCCAGACGGCACTGTCAATGTAGGTTCTGGGAAAATGAAGGAGGAGGGGGCAGGGACCCCATAATCAGCTGGAAATTAATAGGCTCAGCTTGTACTCCTAAAAGTTTTCGTGATAGGTGTCGTCTGTGTTTATTGGAGAAGATTCTGGATTTTGAAGTATCCTCATCAGGACTTACTTTTGAACTTTAGAAGGGAATTTATAAACAAGTGCCGCCATAGGGCGGATTTTAAAATTTAACTTAATTTTTAATTTTTAAATTTATATTTTTCTATAATTTTTTTATTATTTTAAAAATTTTTTTTATTTTTAATTTTAATTTTTTTTTTTTTTATGTGTATGTTTGTGTGTGGATGCATATTTGTATATATGTATTTATGTATGTGGGCTATATGTTATTTTGGAAAAAAATTTTTTAGCTATGTAAATGCTCCTTTTTCATAATATTCATTAATATGTATGTGTGAGTGCATAAAGAATATATATATATATATATATATATATATATATATATATATATGTGTGTGTGTGTGTGTGTGTGTGTATATGTGTGCATGTATGTGTACACATGTATATTATGTCTATGTGTGTGCGTGTGTGTGTATATGTGTGCATGTATGTGTACACATGTATATGTGTTCTGTGTATGAATTTGTATATATGTACACACATATGTATATGTATATGTATATGTGTGTATATGCATATATATGTATGTTTGTGTGTGTATAAACAATGTGTGTGTGTATGTGTATGTATATATGTTCTTATTTGTTAAATGGTGTGTGTGTGTATATATATATATATATATATATATATATATATATATGTGTGT